>JAZHYW010015554.1:0-39960 GCA_037355805.1 Ixodes ricinus
CCACCATCAGCTCTTTCTGAACTATGCAACTGAATATATCACGCACAAGCAAATGAACAGACGCGATCAAGCCACGAAAGGCAGGACTGGCTCGCTTGCTCTAGTAGAAGCATAGCCGTGGCATTAATTCCCTTCGCTGACCACTGCGTGTTGAAATGAATCGCTCTCAAGCTAGCATCTGGCACCCAGGCCAATTATTCGTTAACCCTAAATGGGCACCATGTGGAAGGTCGGATATCTAAAACTTATTAAAGATGTCCCGAACTGAATTAACCTACTTAAAACATGAAGAAAACCCGTAAAAAAAATCTACTCGCGCAGGCGTTTGTAAACGGGCAGGAAGACAGACACAGAAGTTTGTTTTCAAATCTCCTAGAAGTTTGTTACGCACAGCATGTCCCGTAGAGAAGTACAAACGTGCAAGCGCTCTGCGAAATGTAGAAAGGTATGTCTAAGCTTTTATACAGCTGAGAAGATTGCAAAGCAAACAAGAACAGGGGTAATTCTTAGGTACATTGCCTATTCTCCCGGCAGCTGGAAAAATAATTTCCCCGAAATTCTACCCGCAGACGCCTCTCATTGGCGGTGGCAATCAGTTCATCGAAGGATGTATTATTGACAGATTGTTTTACAAACAGCTATGATTAGCCTCTTTTGTTTTGTTTTTTGGTAAGAAGTCACCCCAGATTGTCGCCGCAAATTTCTTGTAGGGTGGGCCACGCCGGTTAACATTTCTGTAATGAGCCGTCGCAGAATGTCGCCGCGAAGCTGCGTGGACGGGGCTGCCGGCCAGTGATCGACACACCCGCGAAAAAATGTACCTGCAACGTGGAATTCGCGTAGCGAGTGTCGGTGATATGTTAGTGTCGACTAAACGTGTCCATGAAACGTGTATTCACGAAAACTCACCTATGAAACATGTTTCCACAAAATGCCGGGAGAACAAGAAAGTCAGTATTTTCCGGTAGTTGTCGCATGATTTCAGCCAGCTATTGGGAGGCGACTGCGGGTGGAATTTCGGGGAAATTATTTTCCTGTCTGCGGGAAGAATAGACAGTGCCTGATTCTATAAATAATCTTGAAGAATCCCCGTAAAACAGCGGTCACTCGTTTCCAACAATTCGGGTTCAGTGCACTAACCATAAACTTAGCGGACTTGAACGATGTATTCCGAGATATATGTCAATATGGGCACTGCAGATCAACCACACAAAAATGAGAAGACGATGTCTGCCACATCGTGTTGAATCTTAACGGACCCCTTTCTGCCCGTCATTTGCCGAACGAACACTAAACGCGTCACAAGAATTTCTTAGGCTTCTTTGAAGAAATCGCTTGTTGCCGATATACGCGTAGGACTTTTCAAATACTGGTAGTCTTCGATACGTTGTCGCGGACGAAATCTACGGCAGCCCCGCAGGTCGCAGCATAGCACACAAGAAACTAGGCCAGGAAGCAGGCATTCCGGGATCGGAAAAAGCTATTGCGTCATCCGGGAAACCTTTACAACGTGATCGCGCTCCTGACGTTACCCGCGCCCAGAGAGCGGAGTCAAGTGATAAAAAAGTCTCCCATTGATTGGTCCGGCGAGTTCGCACATTCTTTGACGCTTTCAGCTTAGGGAGAGAGGGGAAAAAGAGAAGGGGTAGGAAAGTAACAGCTCCTTCAAGGTCAAAAGGGGGTTGCGCTCACAAAGGCTTATCTTCAGGGGCATCCCAACAATGAACACAACGAGAGGCTTTGTGACCTATATCCTCTTGAAAGTTCGACCCAAAGTTGATAGTGCAGTGGAAGTTATCCGCGTCTTTTTTGCGCTGTTCCCACCAATCACAATGTACCACCAACTAGCCCAACTACATGCCTTGCTTCGCCTTCAGGCAGGTGCCGTGCTCTGCCTTATTTCTTTCTCTTGGAGACTGTAGTCACGTGATTCTACCTGGAGACACGATTGGTCTGAAACAAGCATAGCGTCTACTCTGCTGTCAATACCGAGTGAACAGGACAGCTCCATACTCCCAAAGGAACTCTCGATCCCAAAAATGGCCCCAAAAACGGGAAGCCTGAAGATCCTAAATTTTGCGCCGTATAACCTACATTATCATATAAAATGAAGAATTAACCGTGACTGCGTTGACCGCGACTACGTTGACTAACCACGTTCGCTCTGCTAAAATTTGAGCGTGGGAGTCTCTAGCAGCGTTAGCTTGCTGTTGATGCAGGACGCTGCTTTATCGTTGAGAATCCTTTGCTGTGCGAACTCGAAAACGTTCTCGTGCTAGGCGTACCCTACGCAGCAGCGCCTGTCAGCAACGGCCCGCGCAGCATCGCAACATTTTGGGCGCCTGTTGGCAGTCTACGAGCGCCGGCAGTTCATCGTTGCGACTTGAATGTGAGCATTTTGTTCACTCTAGTACACCGAGCCTCACTGGCGTCAATCACCACGATAGCGTCAATAGCGTCACAGCGCTGCCCGCCACCCGCCAACAACCACGTTGCCAAAAACAAAATCAGCGCTCTGCCCAACTAGGTCGCCTTGTTAATCTTCTTTTTCTTTTACGTGTGGTTCAATTTTGAACGTTTTTGTTGCGGTTTTAGCCGAAGCTATTAGCTTTCGGTGGCTCAGGAAATATTTACCCTGGCGCCTATTTAAAACGTTATTGACCCTAGCTTAAGTTTAATGAATATATGAGAGACGTCATGTTTAGGCTCCTCCAAAAAACAAAATCACAACATCTCCACGTGGTGAATGATGTTGATTGGGGCGAAGCTCTGGTGGTGCTGATGATACTGATTTTATTGTTCATAGGTAGTGCTGATGGTGCTGATTTTTTTTATTGCTCATAGGTAGTGCTGAGTTCCGGGTTGCGTTTCGACTTCATTATTACTGCTTTATGGTCGGTGAAATGCAGAGCCAGTGGTTCTTCTAGCGGATCAGCTTGGATCCGCTAGAAGCCGTGGAACGCATCACCACCGCTTAAGTCAACGGTCCATGTCAGAAAGAGAATGTGTTGTATGGAACGTGGTTATATACGCATTTGAGCATTTGACCGCAGCGCCCTCTCGTCTATAAACGTTGAGCCAATGCATGCAAAGTTTAACGCGATTATATACGCAATTGACCGCAGCGCCCTCTCCTGTATAGACGTTGAGCGGCTACATGCAACGTTTCATCCATGACATCCCCAGCTCTTGAGTTAGTACCACATCTCAGAGCCCCCTAGTCGTCCCGCAGTCGTGGTCGAGTGGTTAAGGCGATAGACTAGAAATCCATTGGGGTCTCCCAGCACAGGTTCGAATCCTGTCGACTGCGCAAACATTTTTTTTTTGTTGTAAGAAGACAGATGGGATGGCAATCGATGTGAGCACGGACGCCGGACGGATGGACAAGGCTAGACCCTAAGGAGCTTCGCCCCTAAAAGCCCGAAAGATCCAATCTTATCCGGTCCAAGCACAAGCTGATCGGGGCGCGTGGCTAGCGTGGCGGTGTACTAAGCTGGGTGCATTGATACACCTATAGGATTTTAAGGTAGAGGAGGGGGCTCATGGTCGGTGAACAAGTACACTGGCTGGGTAACGGAGGGTGAGTCTTTCAGAAAAGGGGAGCATGTGCGCCCGATGCACCCGACTACAACTTGTTTTTTCATAGAATGCAGTTGGGAAGTAAATATGTGGAGCACTAACCGAAAAATCGCGGATGTGGTATTCGCGCTGAGAGTGCCGCGCAGCGACAGAGCGATATTGTTAGCGCGAAGATGACATCGGCGCTGTTTTCGCATTTTATTTTCAAAAAACAACGACGGGCACAATATTTTCGCACTTTTGGTAATATTCCACAGTGCTAGTTAAGACAATAGCCTTTCAAGTCTAACGAAAAAAAAAACTGAATAAAACGGTGATCATTTGCTTGCGCTAATAGTGTTCGTGCGATGCACGTACTACAATTCTGCCAACCACTCGCTCATGATGCTCCCCTCGCTGCCCGTCGTCCTGCCAAAGTTTCGTCAACGCGATGAAAGTTCAGATTATGGGTGTCCCTGCGGCGAAAGTGAAAATCAACACTTCTGGCCAGACACTTGCCGGCCATGATTATGTCTTCGGCGGCCAAGCTGAAAATCAGCACTGCTGGCCAGTCATTTGGCGATCCCGTTTATGTCTCTGGTGGCCAAGCTGAAAATCAGCACTTCTGGCCGAACACTTGCCGGCCGTGTTTATGTCCCCGGCGGCCAAGCTGAAAATCAACACTTTTGGCCGAGGACTTGCCGGCCGTATTTATGTTCACGGCGGCCAAGCTGAAAATCAGCACTTTTGGCCGAGGACTTGCCGGCCGTATTTATGTCCCCGGCGGCCAGGCTGAAAATCAACACTTTTGGCCGAGCACTTGCCGGCCGTGTTTATGTTCACGGCGGCCAAGCTGAAAATCAGCACTTCTGGCCAAACCCTTGCCGACCGTGTTTATGTCCCCGGTGGCCAAGCTGAAAATAAGCACTTCTGGCCAAACCCTTGCCGGCCGTGTTTATGTCCCCGGCGGCCAAGCTGAAAATCAGCACTGCTGGCCAAACACTTGCCAAGCGCGTTTATATCTACGGCGGCCAAGCTGAAAATCAACACTTCTGGCCAGGCGCTTGCCGGCAGTGTTTATGTCTCCGGCGGCCAAGCTAAAACCAGCCAGTTTGTGGCCGGACTCTTGCCGGCCTTGTTTATGTCTCCGGTGGCCAAGAACTTAAAGTGGCCAAGCTGTCCAGACACTGGCCAACCGTCGGCCGATCGAAAGTCACTTTGCGGTACTGCCCGGGTAGTTCTGAACTTCTTTGTGTCGGCTTGAGCTTGGATTTTTTGGCGTGTAAACCGAGCGTGCACAAGCTGGAGTGCTTATTTTTCTACGAGGATCGCAGCTGAGGGAGTTGAATCGGGGTAGCCCAGCATGCAGGCACATTCTTGCTCCTCTTTGTGTTCCGGTTACACGCGTGCCCGATGGCATTAATCAGGGTAGGGGAGGTACATAGTCGTGAAGGTAAAATACACTGACGGAATATGTACCAAAAAACAAGAAAAGCAAGCGCACAACAAAGCACTCATACACATACGCGAGCACAGAATAAGTACAAAGCCACATTAGTTGCTCGCATTCTAGGTGCCTGTCAATGTTTCGTGTTTTAAAGGTAAGCGACCGCTTTGACGGGAAGCACTCAGGCAGGCTTACAAGGTAAATTTTACCATGGTCAGCTTGCGGAAATTTAGTTATCTTGCAACTGATGCAGAGGGCAGCGTCGATTCAGGAAATGCTGCGAATTTCAATCATCGCAGACAAGCTCCAAAATAAAAAGGCAGGGACAGGAAGTTGACGTAAACACTGGCGACCTTGCAACTCAATATTTATTGAAAAGCAATAAATATATAGCCATAAAAATTGTCAATCATTACAACAACCGGTGTAGCACTCTATCAAGAAATTCAAAATATTTTCCCATAAGGGTATGGATGATTTACTTGTACACCTGGTGCCTTTGGCTTTAATCTCAAACGCCTCGTGTAGTTTTCTAGATACAGAGTATACACAGAGCGCCTTGTCTGCGTGTATACTCTTCTAGTGGTGCGTCGTTTTGTTTGCGCTGTTTTTTTCGTTCCGATGCATCACCAACTCGCCCAGATTTCTACGCTGGTCCAGATACTTCATCTGGGTATCTGGACAAAAACATTCGTGCCGTCAAATTACTCAGATCAAAGGCAGCGAGCAGTGCCTGGCGAGATGTTTTCATAGGGATTGCTCGTGTTGCCGCGCCATGTTCGCGGGCGCAATTGTTAAAACATCCGCCTGTCTGACTAATGTATACACAACCATATGATGTTGGGATTTCATACACAAGTCCAGTCGTGCACTCTGTGCATTTTTTGGGTGTTTTGTTTTAATTTGTATTTCGTAAGAGCAAAGCCGCGGTTGCAGCGTCCATGCACTACAGCCGCTGCTCTTGCGCCCGTCATATGATAACACCAAAGTGTTGGTCAGATACCCAGATAAAGTGTCTGGAAAGCTACACGATGCGTTCGAAATGAAAGCCAAAGTCACGAGGTGTGCAAGGGACACGTCCATAGCCTTATCGTCAAAAGAATATGCATTCCTGATAGAGGGCTCACCGGTTGTAGTCATGACTGACATTTTTCACGGCTATTTAAGAGATTGTTTTTCCAATAAATCTTAGTTCTGAGTGCGCCAGTGTTTACGTCAATCTTCTGTCCCTGTCTATTTTTTGGCGCTTGTCTACGATCATGAACCAACTGGCAAAAATTTCCACATTAATGAATTGCATCATAACCACAGTGGTTTGAGGTCATTGATACATAAACCTTTCTGGCTCTGAAAATTATCAGGCGGGCGTGACATACCAAAATACTAGAAACACGCACACGCAACGGCGCAGAGTTACATTTTCTTTGGACCCTATTCAGTTACGACCGGCCCTAGGAAGGGAGGGTGGACGCCAGAGCTCAAAAGACTTGTATCGAAAGATTGCACTGCAGAAACCAGAGGTCCTGGTCTTTTCCCCAATCCAGCTCGCTAACCAACCGGGTATTAGGAAACAACTGGGAGTCCCGGTACCAACTGTGCTTATCGTACATGTTGCACACCATGTTCCCTGCTTGTTTTGACATTTATTGGTTGCCGAACTTCATAAAAATCCAACACGGCCAACAAAGGGTGAGCTCACAGAGTGTACCGACGATACACAACACCGATGATGCCCATATATGCACATGATAAAGACGCCATCTTTACTGAACAGGAAACTACAAACATATGGTGAACCTAAAACAAAAAAACACAAAATAGCTAAAATAAATGGTATAGGTTTGGCATATACTGTAATGTTATGCTAATATTTTAAAATCAGAACTAAAGAAAACAATTTTATATATTTTAAATTCCTTAAGGTAACACCCAGCAAATTATTATGGTTGAACTATATTCAGCTGTGCAGTGAAATGGTGTGCTTGGCTCTCTAGGCTCTCTAGCTTCCGGCTTCATTGCCACAGAAAGTTCTTCGCCAAGTATATCACGATCTAGCTCTTTCGACTCAGCACTTCTTGTCTTCCTTTCCTGCTTTGCCGCTCTACCCGTTCTATTGCCATGCCCTCTGCCAGTCGTGGATATTATTGAGCATGGCGCTCAGGGCGCATGGTGTCTCTTACGTATTTTTCTACTTGCTTAATATAGGGGAATAAGCATTTATTGAATGTTTTGATGAGTTGAAATATTTCAAATTTTGGTTTTGAGCACTTACTCTGACAGTGGTGCACGCTCGGTGTTTTACAGTAGTTTTATCGAGTCGTGTGTTACTAGTATTATTTTAGTTTTTGTATAGTTACCTCATATGTGTACAGGGAATTCATGCCGTTGCTAAGACCATTAGTACACAACTGAACCTCGTGCAGGGTGTCTCTGAACTGGAAAAACGGAAATTTGATGGAATTCGGCGATTGGAAAATCTTAAGATTTTCACCTTAATCCAGCTTCGATCAGTGAAGTTCAGCTCTTTCTTTGTCTGATTGTTAGCAAAAGACCCGTGTCGTGTGAAACATGAACCTATCTACATAGTAACTCAGCCAGTCTGCCAATGCAAACCTCTGCGTGGAAACTAGTCTTGGGAGAATCGAGACATAAAATTTCATCTGGAATTGTATGAATGTATGGCAGAATTGTGGAATGGCTTCATAATGGAAGAGCTTGTCTCTATGGCTAGTCCAGTTGCTCCTGAAGCGACTTCCTATGGAATTTTTACAGGTAGTAAACATCATGGCTGTTGAGGTAGTTTCTGCTGCGGAGGGAGAATATCCCTCAGCTTGACAGTCTGAGGAAGATTTAGCAGCCAGGATCTTGATGTTGCGAGAACAATGACGCTTGTCTTTAGGTCATATATTTTGCCAGAAGTTGTACGACCAAGCGCCAGGACTGTCTCATCCGACAGCAAACATGCCGGCTACTGTGGCGTCATTTAATGTTCTCGCATGGAGACCACTTTTAATGCATAGGTGTTATAGAACGCAAAATACGCCAGTTGGAGGCGCATTCCAGACACCGTATCGCAGCATCTGTTCCTGGAATGTTCTGATTGGTTCTCATTGCAGTTATCCCAATTTCCAGATTGTTTCTTTTTTCTTCAGTTGGAGTTCGTGAAGTTGTCTCTGTGCACAGAGGACAGAGTGACTGACACTGAGCGGCCCAAGTCAATCTCCTGGCTCATGTGACCATCTCGGGAAGCCTGTGTATAGGCTAATTGACAGACATGCCTGGACATTTATAAATGGTGAACACAATATCGACTACCTTTGAATTACGCCTTGGACTAACCATAGAGTTATTACAATAAACGCTAGAGGCTCAGCTGGCGCTAGTGTGCTGTTGCATTTTGAAGCAGACAGCAAGCAGTCTAAATTTGACTTCCGGTAATGTATTCCTATGGGAAAAAGCGAGTGCATTTTCTCTCTGCGCTCGATTATAAGAGCAAATATCACGAATAACTTGTACGTACTAGGCACATTGGAACATTTCTCAGTCACGCAGACGAAATAAATGGTCAGTTACGGCGTTTTTCTTTCAAATTCATCGCATTAAAAACGGTGCTAAAACGGCTTCGTACGTGTATTTTTGTGCACTGTCGGACACTGTTAGCGCGAACACGGCGTCGACGCTTTCCAACATGGGGGATATACGTGCCAAACGAACGAAGGACATGTAGAAAACCGAGAGAGACGGCAAGAACTACGCAGTAACACTGGATAAGTAACTGCTTGTGCTTGCAGACGATCAAAATAAATTGAAAGTCACGTAATATAGTCAGATTTGCAATAAATAAGTACTGCGAAGATGCTTGTTCTGGGTTCAAATGGTTCAAAGCATCACCCGCACGCTCCAAATCTTTGCAAATAAGGGGAGCCAGAGAGCAGGTGCCCCGATAAAAACTGCCCAACATAGGAAATAATAAAAAGACACACGTTTCGTAGCTCACGTGCGTTATTTTTGGCATTCGAATGTTTCTTTAACCGATCGTAAAGATGCACGACGGAGTCATTTTCATAGAGTGACAGGACGGGCATATTAGCAATATATAAGCACCACCGAAATGCTAGCAAACCTTGAACACACTCTACATTCCTTTCGATCGTTAGTCTGCATAGAATCGTCGCTCGTTTTCACATACCTTCCTTGAAACAGGGGTTTGGGCCTGAAATAGAGCGAAGTTTAACATCGCTCAGTGGTAAAGAAAAATGCTGTAACTAAAGCAATTACACTTTCACAATACCAATAAAGGTACATACTATCCGTTACAACCGATATGACAAAAGTTATTCATGTTATTTTCCGGCGAAGAGACAAAATTCACGCGCGTTTTCCCATAGGAATACACAGGGAGGCTGGAAATGTAGACTGCATGCTGTCTGCTTCAATTTGCAACCGGAAGTCCCGTAGACACTAGCGCCAGCTGAGCCTCTAGCGTTTATTGTAATAACTCTATGGGACTAACGGCTGTAGCTTGGATGCTGTGTATGGCTGCTAGAATTGAACTGGATATGCTAAGCGGCACATGTCAACAAGTAGGGACACTCTAGGATGATTATTCGCAAACTCCGCTTCCAAGTCCATAAGCCAACAAAGACCCAGCCAAAAAGTTCCCGACTCAAGTCTAAGTTTTAGTTTAATCTTGTTAGTTGGAGCGTAGTAATCGTTAATAATAATTTCGGAGTAGCCCCGCTCGTTACGGCACACCGGGCAAAACAGAGCGCAAGAGCGGTGTTGAGACCTAGCAAAAGTAACGTCATCACCAGGATCCGATAACCCTTGCTCGCCGACACCATCCGGGCAATCAAGTTTGGTGTGGCACGTTGCGCCATCTAGCCCAAAAGATTTGCAACACTGAAAAGGCCCTTTCGCCAGCCTGCTTGCTCGTGGGGCTGTTCGCGCATAAATTTGAAGGTGTTGATTGGTGCGTTTTTAGTATTTTATTCTTAACAATGTTATCGGATGTCGCAGAAGAAGCGAACGCCGAAGCTGTAGGCACTGTTGCGTTCCGGACTGTCGCAACCCTGAAAGCTTAGCAGACGTGAAGCTTCACAGGTTTCCGTCGAAACAGTGGAAAATACAACGCCGTCGGAGATAAATAAATGCTATAAGGCATGTAAAATAAACATCCCGTTCAGATTGCCTGATTTTAGAAGCATTTCTAAATCCGCTATTTGGCTCAATATTTGAAATTAATGCTCTCGAAGCCCGGCGTTGTCTTTGGGTTCGATGCGATGACTCTAGAATCAAATCAGTCCGCTTACACTCTGATTGCCCTCTACTCCGCGGACGCATCTTGATTGAATGAGATTTTGCGGACGTTTGATCATAGTTACCGAGAACCGAAGCAAGTGTTTTCTCCGCTTCGCCGATTGCAGAACGAACTGTCGTTTGCGCTTTTAGCATGATCGCGTAGCTGCCGAAGATGGTTGCTCTACCTTGACCCGTGTCAACGGGGTCCTAAATTATTGTTTGCTGCAAGAAAAGTCTACCCAATAAATAGTAAAAATTAATGTGCTTATCCCACCAGTAAACATTATTCATGCGGCGTTTATTTCTGTTCAATGTAAAAGTGAACAGCTTATTCAATCAACGAGAACGAGCATCAGGTTGCGGCGAGCAAATGCGTACGACACGGACCGAACTACAGCCGGCTTGCACGAAAAACAGATTACTCGGACACCGCAATCGTCTTCAACACGCCGACGAAAATACTGGAAACAACCTGATCACCAAAATGAGGTTTGCTCTTCATGCGAGAGCAGTTCACTTAGAAGAAAAAAAGGGTCAGTAAGGTTGAGAGGAGAGGACGGTAAGGAGGGTGGGGTGTTTTTAGTTCCGCTTTTGCAGTGGGCTAGTGTAGAGGAGGGAAGCCCGACGAAGTCTTCGCTTTTGTAATCTTGGAAAACCGCGCGAACAACGTAAAGCAACAACACTAAAGGTTCTGGTTAATTTGTTTTCACTTATATTTGGCCGTAATATTATGACGTTAAACCTACCGAGGAAGGCACCTACTAAAACTTCCTAATGCTAGAACGACACAGCAACACACGGATGCACATTTATATATTTAACGTTTGACTAGAGTCTTAAAACAGTCTGTAGTGTAACGCGCGACAACACAACGCTCGGAGTTGGTAATAAGTTAATAACGTAATATTGCAAGGGTATGCTTACGGCGCTACCAATTTTAGCCGTCCCAGTATTGCCTCATTTAGCCACGGTTCGCCGATGACCAACCGACGGAGTGGCGCTCTCTGGAACCCTGGCCAGAACCAATAGGCTTATTCTGGGATGCCAACGATGACATTACGAAGCTTTGGAAAGGTTAGAGGCGGAAGAGAGACTCAATGCATGCCGTGCTGTAATCGCTGCACATATATTTTGAAATATTTGAAGTTTACGTTGAGTTTTGCCCAAGTTTAGTGCGATAATTGAATTAACGGAACGAAATCCTATGAAAGTCTGAGCATTAATTCAGATTTCTTAAGAAGTGCTTACGGTTCTGTTTAATGCTAGTTTGACTTAATTGCACAAGCCTGTGCCGGTGCACAAACTAAAGGAAATACATTGCTGTACTATTTTGCATTGAATTCGCTGCTAGTGGAGAAAGGTTCAGATTCCATTAAGCCCAAAAAACTAAACCATTAATTTTATTGTGACATACAGAAGACTCATTAATTCCAACTTCAGGCAGTCACGAATTTCCTGTATGAATTATCAAAATATCGAATTATGAGAAGTTCATCTAAATATGTTGCAAGATAAATTATAATTTACTATATGAATGGCAACACATCCAAATCAGATACTTGATGACTTCCTCTACACAGGCTTATTAATGATAAGCTGGTATGCCCCTCATGAAATATTGGTAAAATTTATGACACGAGTTTATTCAACCCTCAAAAATGATGTTTTATCAGAGACGTTTTGACCAGCACATGACACATCAAAACAAAACTCTGAATGTTCAAGCACCAAAAAAAGTTGTCTGTTATAGACTATTTAGCGCGGACACATGAGGAATAAAAGCGGTCGTATATCTGCAATTTTTACAGAAACTTGCTTGAACGCTGTGACATAATGCCATGCCGCACAATCACACCGTCCGTGCAAGTTACTATGAAAACTGCCACGCGGCGCCCGTTTTCGTCGCGTATGTGTCCTCTCTTTCAGAGACGTATATTGAGAGAGTGTAACCATTCATTGGGATGTAAAGGAGGCAAATGGGAGGCATCATTTGCCGAAGTTGGCTGGGCATGTTCCAGAGCGTTTTCACAAACTCGTATATGGCGAACCAAAAGCCGCGCATAATATCCTGGTGGTGGTTTCGAGAAACACAATTAATAAGGGCGTCGGAGAAACCCTCGGTTACTGAGGTCCAGTGATGTTTTGATCACGGTCATGCAAAATTATGGTGGATGATATGAGCTATAAGAAGCATTCGCGACAAGCAGAACGATTAACGTAATGCGCACACCAGGCGCCGAGCGCCGGGAATCTGCCGTCGAAGTGGAAAGGCTCTGTTTGAGCAAAACAAAAATCAAGCAGCACATTTGTTTCTTACCTCTTCTTGCATAACCATATACGAAACATTGTATGCACCTTATTTTCAACCATGAAGAGTTACTACATTTAAGTTTTAAGCACCTATTAAAAATGTTTTATCGCTACCTATGGCTAGGGATTATTTCCGGCTTCTGGTTGGCTAAGAGAGCTGCTCGAGCCCTCTATCTGCGTCTGGTGCACGCCTGGCTCTGCCCCATTCGTTTCATACCAAGCTCTATAAATATTGCTCTGCATGCTTTAGCCCTGTTAAGCGCGCTTCTTTACTGAGCATCAGTGCACACGCAGAGAAAGCAACACCTGTTGAGGCTAGATCCAAAGGTGCTGTTTCTCGCTGTGCCACCACTGCTCAGAAAAGTGCACTTAACGGGGCCGCGAAAACTAAAATGAATGAAATACACGAAAACTTCCTTCGAATAAAGGGCTTATGAATACATTGAAAACCAAACGGGACAACCTGGTTGAAATTTGTTTGACTTAACCAGAGAAATACATCTGAGGTTTGAATTATCGCGGGCCCATGTATACACTAAAGGAAATTTGGCTCACATGAATGTGCTTAATATCACAGAATGATTATGCAATTTTCATTTGCTAGTTTTATTCCTGAAACACTTGTTTTGCTGTGTATTCAAATCACTGAAAATTGTTACTTTGGTTTAATTTATCGGAGTTTGTTTTATATGTCATGCACAGTAGAAAGGTGGGGAGCTAGTCTAGTTGGAAAACACGTTGCTCGCGGATTTTAACCATGTATGTCTTATACAGTTTGTTCTGATTGTGTAGTATTGATTTCGAATCCTTTTCTGCTCTTTATTTCAGGCTGCCCTTACATGCACCATGAAGATACCGAACAGGTCTTCAAATGAAGGACAAATATAAGCACAATCATAGTGGGAATTTAGACGGCCAGCCGAAGGACAACAACAACTTAAAATTTATCCAAACTTGAGAGCAAGTCACGCCTTCTTCAAATTAAGGTATTGTTTCGGAATTTTTAATTTGTTCGTTTGTTCAGCTTTAATCCCCTAGGGACAGCTGATCTCACTGCAAACAAATTCTGACAATGAATAGTAAGGTTGTGTGCTCTTTTTCTTACAATACTATGATCTCTTGTATGTTTTGTCGAAGGATGAACAATTATACGAGGTTCATATCTTGAATGAGCGGAGCTATGAGCTCACCATACCAATCCGTGCCCCAAAACGTTCCATGTGAGTTCGGCTTGCTGGAACATGGAAGCTGTTCGCACTAAATAACGCAGCACTAGACCATTTCTGTCTTTTTGAGAAACCATAGCGACAAGCCATCCGCAGCAATCCTGCGCCTACCGATACGTCAGGTGACACCTTTGGCAGAGGTAGAGCCCTTAAAGGGGAGTCGCCTGCGTTATCGGAGGGGCAGGTGGTACGATTGGCTTGTAGTTTGGCCTTATATAAGGCCAAATTGTATTGTGCTTGTCTTTTTAGTTCGGATAGCTTTTATAATTCCCTACGGATAGCTGTCAGTAGTGGGCTACAGACATTCCATCAATTTACGAAATTATGTGCCTTGTTTTTACAGACGGCTCCATTTCTAGATCACGTGAAGCCTTGCCAGCAATAAGAACCAGCATCTTTTGTCAATAAAATGGGAAAACGGATAACTGTCCGTGAAGTGAAATACAGATGTTCCGCCATTTTACAAAATTATATGCCTTGTTTTCACAGACGGTCCAGTTTCTAGATTGCTGGAAACCATGCCGACAATATTGTAACCTGCAACCTTTACCCAGAAATGGAGTGAAAAGTTTTCACAGTGGCTTTCATACCCATTTTCCAAGTCGAAGATGGTGCGATATCTCTGATTCTACCTGAAATAAAGCGTCCGTACTTAGTTGAGAATAAAGAGTTTCACATTATATGTGGCAGTCATTCGCATTCTTACGTATTTCAACCATGGGGATCTGGATCTTTAAATGGTTTAACAATAGCAACCACAAAACAATTCGGAAGAGGGGCTGTAAAACGGTTCGAAAGACGGCCAAGGAAGCTGACGATATCGGTCTGCATAATTTTCACCGTGATCGGTTCCATTTCTTAAACCGATCTGGAGCCGGGCTGAAAATCATAATGGAAGCGTTATTTCTTAAAACGATTGACCGATATTTGTCCGTTATTTGTACAATATCTTCGTGCTGCCCTGGTAAAGTACCGTTTTACTAAAAGTTCCCATATTGTTATTTTGAGAGGCATCGTTCTGTTAAAAGTATATCATGCTTTAAGGAAATCTTGTGAGATCGCCTTTATGTAGAAGTCGAAAAAAACATATCATGGTCAATAATTTAAAAATCTATAGAGCCTGGCAGAAGCTTTTAATACAATTAGAGAACGAATATGTGATGTCTACAGGAACGATGTTCATGTCATTTCACTACGTGGTATGCGTAGAACGCGTCTCTGATTTAGTGTTGTGCCTCCCATACACGTTTCCACAAGAGCGCATCCATCTTCAATGTCGTCACTTCTGGTATGCCGTTAAATCATCGTTTTTGATCTACGACACCGCCGGAAATTGTTCACGAAATTGTGTGATCGTCAAGCATTCTTGTGTCCTCACCTATTTCTTTTTCGCATATTCTAGATTGAAGTTTTAGGTTATGCATAGAAGATATGGAATCCACGTGACTGAGGAAGAAAGAGAACGAAAAACATCCGTACTGCCCGCTTGCATCGAATATGGTCCCGAAGACGCAGCAAAATGACGTCACAAAAGCAGGAAAGTTATGTTGTCGCCTGTCGCGATCCTTGTGGCCAGATTCACGACACGAAATGAAACGTAAAACACAAATTTTATTCACAAAGCAATTTTTTGAAAGTTTTGCGCATGTTGATAAATTCGTCGACGACAGCTCCTGAGCTGTCTTAGCACTATTTCACGATCAAAGTAGCGGCCAACAACGTGCTCAGTAACTTTATGCCGGCGACAAACATACATTTAATTTTACAGGAAGCTTGTATACTTAGCTATCATTCCAGAGACATTTTTGTGTCGTCGTTGTAGCAGCAAAAAGGTCCCGGCGAATCAGGGCAAAACAGCGTATCTGCTTGAAATCAGGCATACACAGTCTGCCAGTTTCCATTTCAATAAAGAAAACCGCTACGTGAGCACAAATAAAGAAGCATCAAGTAACCAGATGATGGGTGATAAGGCCCATGTTAACAATAGCACCCTCACAAGTCTCTGTAAATATTAGGTTTGCAGCTGCTTCGAAGGGTTGATATCATTTGAAGCCCGTGTTAAGTAAGGTCACGTGACACTCACACGGCCTCCGATTGGCTCCAATGGCTTGTAACATCCGCTGAGCTTAAAAGTAAGATGAAACGGAGTATAGCAACTGATTAGTATTTGTTTTTGCAGCATCGCGACAAATAAGCCGCACTAGTAGCGGCAAAGGGAAAATAAACAGCAATACTACCAGCTGACGCATTTCGTAAAGTGCAGTGGGCATTCGGTGCAGGTGATACCAAAGCTTCGCTTACCAACACCTTTAGAGCGATAGATTGAAGCCTTAATTTTTTACCATGCTCTTCTCGCGTGTTACGACTTCAAGCAGCAATAAAAAAGAAAAAGTACCTGAAACCGTCCACGACGGACATGACCGCTCACTCTACAAACATCCTAAAAAAGCTACAGCGGCAGCAGTCCCACAGACCAAGTGACCGTCAAGTGCAAGCTTGGAGAGCTTGGCAGAATATGGGCCTGGCGAGGCACTCTCTACTGCCTCCGACGGTGTCTGGCCAAGACCGTCTGCACAGGACCGGCTCGCTTGCTGAATGAAATATGCCCGCGCAGTCACTATTGTGGACACATCTCGTGTGAATAGTTTTATCCCTAACCTCGATTTTAAATGAAGAGTTAATTGGTACTCCCTTTTCATCACCTTGTTTGCCGAGGCAGAGTGACGAACGCTGTCGACAGAAGGGAGTCTCATCAGATTATATCTGCTTGTTTTCTGTGATATACAGCTCAAATAAACGCCGTTTCGGTCCCCTTCGTAACATTTAGTGTGCACACTTTGTTATTAGTATGCCATGGTTATTCCGACACGACGGTCGAGTCAACACTGCCGAGCTAGAAGAGTTTGTGGAAGCTACGCAATGTTGGTCACGACAACAACAAATTGTTGTTGTCGTGACGACAACAACAATTTGGAATCTTAAAATATCGGTTTCGAAGCAGCTTACCAAGACATGATCCAAGAACGCGAATCTCGGACTTCGATCAAACGCTATCGTCCACTCCAAGTAGGAGCAAGAATTTACGTGGCTGTTGCGGACACTCTCGTAATTCAAACTTATTCTTGGACGTCGGCTCGCCCGTGCTTCTTCGAATCCGCGAAAAACGCCACGGCATTTTGTTTCTATCTACGCCTCCTTGCAGTTGACTGGCTCGAGTCATCTTCTTTTAGGAACGATGAGAGTGGTCTTGACTTCGTAGCGATCATGCCTGTAGCGAGGTGATGAAGTCGATTATCCCGGCCTTGGGTATTAGGGCCCATTTAAATAGAGGTAGCGTCGACATTTGACTCACGAATACGATTATCGAGACAGGAGTGGGCGGAAAGGCCGCCTGCGTTTGTGATACAAAATCAACGGGCTCCGAAACTTGGCGAGAGCTTTTCGATTAGATTTTTCGTGTTTGGAAGGCACATTCGTAGTAGCGACAGCCCGCTCTCGCGAGGATCGGTAACTTGCGGAAACAGAAAGTTAAAAATTTTGCGTACGAGAACGTGGCTTTTTTCTTCCCACTTTAGTACGCCTTCGTCAATACAAATTTATCCTCTTCTTAAGATGTTCTTGACTCACAAACTTTCTAGCTAAGTTGTCGTAACCTAAGAAGTTGATCGTAAATCTGGCCTTAGAAGTTGATCGTAAAAGTTGCAAAAACAAAGCACAAGCAAACTCGGGTGTCGTTATGGTCACGGCGTCCCAACTTTCAGCTGCCGACGGTTCCGCGTACTATCAAGCTGGAAAGCGACCTGGAGCAGAATACGCGTCTGCCGTATCCAGCAACGCTGCTCTCACGCCTCCAAGATCACGGCTGGCTGCAGCATGACAGTTCTATGGCGTGATTAGGCGCAAATCGATGGACCACTTTGTTGGACACAGATAAATACGCCAGTCACACGCGTTCCAGTTATCATAGTTTAACTTGCGCATTGTCCTTGCGCAGATCGATTTTCTAGATTCAATAAGTTTATGCACTTCGCATAAACTGATTAGATTATATTCTTCGCCGTCATTCGTTGTCTCGTTTGCTGTAGGAAAGCAAATTCAGAGCTATTTTTAGTGTGTGGATTGCTAGCGAAGATTGCTTCAATTCATCTCCTTGTCATTTTCAAGCGCTTCACACTAATTTCGCACTGTTTAAACGTGAGTGCATGAAGGTTAATCTTACCTTGCACCTGAAAACAAGAAATGACATAGTTTGGATCGAAAGGTTTTCTGGTTGAATATCGGTAGTAAAATTTACAGTATATAAGGAGTGAGTTAATGCACTCTCCTTGCGACAGAGGAAGATCGACAGGACTTTTGACGTCCCCAAACTCAAAGGCTGCAGTAAACAAGAAACCGGGAATAATATACGTTTTAGGATGATACCCTACAGCAGTACATATATCTGGACTTTATTTCGAAATATAATCTAAACCGTAATGCACACATAGAACATGCTTCCTTCGAAGCTCTCAACAAATTACAGGAGATCCACTGGTAAATGTTTAGGGAGTCCGCTAGCAAGACACTTGGCGAACGCCACACACGTCCACATTTGGAAAATGCTAACACTGACCCCTTCACTTTATAGTTTTGAGTTTCATTTTTCACCTTTTCTTTTGCTTCCTCTCTTTTCCTGTCTTTTTTGCGTTGTTACGGAATAAGTTTTATTGTTCCCCAAGGGGGACGTGTGTGGCGTTTCCCATGAGTCATACAAACGCCTTCCCCAATAATTCACCAATGGATCTTTCTGCAATGTTTTCACACCTGTCTTTACTCTCCTGTCAGTGTACGCGATGCTCTTGAATACGGCAATCCATATAATTCGTAGAGAGACACATCCATACCACTTGTGGAACTAACCGCATCTATATAACTCGTGGAGGGAACCGCGTCTACTGTTTTAACTACACACACATATTACAGCACACGCACCGCTACTGCGAGAACCCAAAGCGAAGAACATCCGGTGAAAACAGAGCGGCAACTCTGTTCCCACCATTTCCTACAACACTTTCTGAGCCCTTATTTATTTATATATGTGTTTGTAGAACCCTCTTTTATTTCTCTCCCCATTTCTTTTTGTAGTCATCCTCCGTCGCCCCATCTCTCAAACACTACCGATGTCACTACACACAACACCTTGTAGTTTGAGCGGCAGCTTTGTTGGCAGTGGCGGAAGAAAGGCTCTAAAGTCGAGTACACGGCGCTCGGCTCCTCCATATATCAAAGTTTAATCTTCAAAATCTTAGCCTCGATTATCTAACGAAGATTTTGTATTCAAATAAGTAATTACCAAAGTTGTGAAAAGTCACTTTGTCGTCACCAATAATTTTCAACAAAACAACGATATTGCGACAAAAACGATTATAGTATTCACAGACCACCTAGAGATTATCTTCACAGCATTAAATCTTACATGGCGTAGGAATCTAGGGACACGCGGGAGTGACGTCAACACTCCAGCCATTCAATCCGTTGGCCAAACGGTGTTGCTCGCGCGCTCTTCGTCCCTATGAATTAGTAATTCAAATAGACCGATTTCACCACCCAGTTTGACTACGCCACCGCTTCCGCAATGCATCGAGGGAACTTTAGTCTTTCTGCACGTGCGACAACCTCGCTGGAGCTCTGCGCGTATAGAGCACGAGAAGGCACGAGCCCTCTCATGCACAGCCGTCTGCCTCCTGTGAACTAAAGTTATGGCGGCGATACGCATGCGCCGAACACCCATACTCTGTTTCGCCTTATGATGCACCGCAGGAAAGGCTACAAGCGCGAGCTCCTTGTTCTGGGGCAGATCCCGGCGGCACAAGGCTCTCGTGCGTTAAGAGCGGCTCTCAAGGCTATGAGCTCGCGCTTCTAGACTTCTCTGCGGTACGACATAAGGTGAAACGGAGTATAGTGAGATCAGTCTATTATCGATAGATTTGGAGCAACGAGAGAGTTTGGAAGATTGGCATCGACATCCCACGTGACGCCATGCATGGTCGCAAGCATAGCTTTCTCTATACTGACAAAGCCTGGCAGATCGCCTCGAGACGCGGCCGACGAAATTGAAAAGGTACAGCGGCCGACAACAGATGAGGGGAAAGGAAGGTGATGGGCGTTTCGCTGCGGCGAGACGCCGAAACACACTTCTCTCGAGCGATGGAATGTCCGCTCGTGCTCCTCGCGTTCCTCGCGCAACCGCCTCTTTTCTCGTCGGGTTTAAAAACCTTGTTTCGGGTCCTCAGCGCTGCAAAAGGTATGCGCGGAGGAGCAGGTTTACCGAGAAATGCTCTATGCTACCAGATCCTCGCACTGCAAATCTGCAGCCGGGCTCTCTATGGCTCCGTCGTCGAACCACTAGGCTTTCTGAGTACAAACATCACGCTCTGCAAACTTTTGCCAAAACTGTTTTTTTTTTTACGAGTTTAGCGACATTAGTTTGGCCTTGGGGTTGGAAGTGAGATTAAAGAAAAAATAAATATAAGCAACACATACTGCTGTAAAAGGCAGGTTTTGGAGGTGCTTGGCTGCGGACCACGACGAATATTTACAGCGTAGTTTTACTATTTTATGGCTCTATAATGCTGATTAAATATGGACGAACTCTATACTAAGTACCAGTGATTTGATTTGGGCTAGGTTGGTTTGACATTATGAGGCATGATTCGCTGCGAAGTTGCACTGAACAAACCCGTGAACTATAATGTTCCTAAAAGAAACACAACGTACATTTGAAAGCGAAAACAAAAAAACTGTTTATCTTTTTTCTTCCTTCTTCCCTATACACGAGTTTTGACAGATGAAGAGTATTCTTGATAATTATTAGTGTTAAACACTTTAAGAATGATATCATCGCGGGCAACAGTCGACTCTGTTGTTTTAGAAAACGAAAAAAAAGCCGAAGTTTTCGAAAGCGAATATGTACCTGATATGCGATTAAAATATCTGGGATAATGAATACCCGAAAAACAATTGTCGGAAGGTCTTTCTACAAATGGTATTTATCCAGAGAAAACAAAATTTAGGGCTTCAATAAAAAATGAAACGAAGCCAAATAAGTGTTTTATAACTAAGCTTTATAAAGATCAAAGGGTCGTGGTCTTGAAGGAATGCCACTTCAGTTTCCTTTGAAACCTAGAACAAGTAACAAAAGAGGTTTGCCTTTTAGCTTGAAAACGTTCCTTCAGGACACCGGCTCATGGTACCCGGATGGTATGTATAAGGTTTTCGAACTTTTCGGTGAACACCGATTTTTCGGCGGAAAATAGGCTAAGTAAAACACCTTCCTTATATAACGTGCAGTGAACTCAGAAAACACTGAATTCTAACCTATAATCAATACTGAGTATTTATAAACGATGACAATTCAATGACCCAGAGCATAATCTACCTCCAGCACGCTCTCGTTAACATTTCGCCAGGTTTTAGCGGCGCGTCTGGCAAATTGTTATCAAAATCAGAACGCTGAGGATGAGAATATCCTGAGCTCTTGCCCTGCAATCGACTGCAGTCACAAAGATGGAAGAACTGCAGGGAGGAGCCCCTAATAGTTCCGCTTCCAGAGCGAGCTTCCCACTTTCTAACAACGCATTGGAGTGTGGCGCAACTCCACCACTTGCGCGGAGCAAGAGCATGGCGGAAGGCATGAAGCGCGTACTGGATGTCGGGCGTTCGAAAGACACACCCTACCGTCTCCATTCAATGATTGGCGATAGTTGATTGCATGTTGGAGATCCTATAAGGCTAAAAACAGCGCAAAAAGACACGGACAGAGAAGGCGTCGCACACAGCGCTCTGAATGTGTACACCTTCTCTGTCCGTGTATTTTTTTGCGCTGTTTTGCCCTTTTAAAGTGCAACACCAACTAGCCCAACTCACTACTGTGTAGGTGACTCTTATGTGTCGGAGTCTTTTCTGCTAATCTGCATTCTTAGTGTGGTCATCGGGAAACGTTTTAGACTATCGAACTGCAGACAAATGGGCATGGGTAGTAAACTTATATTTAAAACCGTTAAGAGGCGGTACAACGATTTTTTTATTCACTTTACCTAAAAATTACTTTGAATAAATCCCCGACGTTTTTAACCCATGAAACATACGTTAGAGTTCCTCATCGTAAAATATTGATCGCAAACAAATGCCATTAAGAAAACCGAGCCATGTTTGTTAACTCACCCCACAGCCTAACCAAGAGGCCAGCTGGCCTAGAGCCTAATATATGCCACCTATGTTTATCATAGCCACCCGCTGCGGGTTAGCGGCGCACAGGGACACGCTCTAAGTTTCGGGGATAGGTAGGGTTCACCTATTGTCGTCATTGCTGCGATTGAAAGGCGAACCAAGACCCGAATGGTTCTTGAGCTTTTGATTATCGAGGGGCAAATCGAGTGATCACGTTTTGCTTGGGTTCATCCTCTGAAACGCCTGCAAATACCGTCACTGGAGGACTTTGCCAACACTGTGACCTCCAGTCTGTTTCGTCAAGTGTTGCGTAGGAGAGATCGAAAAAAAAAAAGAAATTAAACGCTTGCTTCAGTTATTCAAGTTACATTAAAACAAAGAGGTGTCTTGGTCAATGGCGTTCCGTGTGTGTATATGTGTGTCCCACAATTGAAAGTAAGTTCGTATAAGCTCAATATTATTCTGACTGAAAATCGTCGCACTAGCCCTTTAAGCAAGCTTGCCAAAAGGGGGAATCGAGACCGAATATTTGTTAAGCAAATCCACTGAACTAGTTGCCGTATTTGATGTGCAGGCTTGAATAAAAAAATGAGTTAAATCTAAGGTCCACTTTTGGAAGTTGCGAATAAAGTTAAACGAGTATATTTCGAACTAGACTTTGGTTACTAAAATAAATATAAATGAACCTTTAGAAAATCTCAAAATGTATTTTGCAGATGCTTGAAAGACAAGTAGTATCAGAAGTGACTGTATTGAAAGAGGTCAGGAATGTAGAAATCTGCATTAAATATAACACTTTATCTTGCTCGCGCGTACCTATTACAGGTGTGATTTAATTAATGATCGCATTACTGTAAATTTCAATAACATTTACTTGAATTCCTAAATAATTAACTCACATAACAACATAAAGAACAACTGGTGCTACAAATTCTCCTAATTGCAAAATATATTATAATTCATGTATATTTTAGATGAACGAATTTTATTTGTTTATGTAAGAACGATTCATAGAATTTGTCTTAAAAGCATTGCAATATATGTAACAAAAAGATCGTGTGGTAATCGATACGATCATGTGACAGATGTAATTGAATTCATTATCAAGCACAGAAACAAACCATGGGCGCTATTCTGGACACGTGGCGAAAATGTGTTCGAAGATCTTCGACTACCCTTATTGCACGGTGGCATGGTCAGGTGCGGCGCCAAAACAAAATGACGGCCACTGGATTCCTCGCCGACTTTTTTGCAAAAGTATCGTATATGCCGCCTTTTGGCAATTTTCTTAAAAATGCTCCCTTTTGCCCCTTTGACAATTTGGGTGCAGCATCAGAACACAACAAAAGAAAGCTAACACTTGGAGGGTGGTGTGTAAATTCACATCTGCGATGCAACTATGTGCCGAGAAACTGATGGAGAGGATGAGGAAAAAGCGCTTGGAGGACACCAAGACGCACAGCTTTGGTCTGAATGATTAGTGGATAGAACATAAAGCTACTTATTTTAGACTCCGGTACACTCTTCTGACGAGTTCAGTTGCGAAAGTAAAACGCCGGAAATCGGCGCTCCGAGTTAAACTGGTTCAACGATCGCAGGGGACGAAATGGCTGCCATATTAAGGTCTACCCACTGTTCATTTCAATCAGAGCACGGCGTGCTGACGTGCCTGCTCGTTCTCGTATCCTGCTCTCTCAATTTATCGGCGCATAAAATAACTTACGCCCCGAGACTGCAGAATCCTATATTTCGCTTCACATCCCTGAGAACCCGACGCGCTACGATACATTAGATTCAATCGAGCAGTGACAAAATAGCGTCATCAAGGCGCTGACTGTTTGTTTTCTATGTTCCAACCGGCAAAGTCTATAACGCAGAAAAGAAAAGCTTAGAATCGCTAAGCATTCGCTGTTTGTGATTCGTTTTGTGGGTGGTATCAAACGCACAAATGCCTTGAGCGTGTTGCCGATGCAGTGTTGCCGTTGTCTTGTTGGCTCTCAATCGGAGGAACTGCGTGTCTTGCGATCGGAATTAAAGCGAAACGGAATAAAGTGACAATCTTACAAAACTCGCAACTCTTTAGTTCAGAGTAAGGTATGCTCTTGTATACTTCCGCATCTTTCGGTTAACAAGTGCAATTTCTCTCAAAATTCTATCTTGTTCGGTGGGTTGTCTGCAAACTGTTTTTCTCCGTAGGTAAGAACCTTAAGTGCACAAGTAACCCCATGATTCTGAGACATGCGGCAGCTACAAACTTTCACTATCTGTTGGCCTTCGCATGAGTGGACGAGCTAAACTGTATGGATAAAACATGTTTATGTTTATTTTTTAATAACAAAGCCACTGAGCTTGAAGCTGTCTTGGGATATTGAATACTGGAAAAATTAGCCACATATTTCCAGAACTTCAAACAAATCCGACCAATATATTGAGCATCCTGGAACAATATAAAAGATCCCATGGACCAAAAGCCAACGGTGCGTAGACGTTCGGCCCCCAAGGACAAATATCATAGCGCTTCCGAAACAAAAATGAGTGATATTTTATTATATGTAGTATGTTTAACTTATTTCTAGGAGAGAATAATACAAGTTTCATTCAGTGTCGAGTTTAATGAGTTTCGAGTTCCTGCTAACAACAGTTCGCGATCGCAAAATAAATTTGTTACCTAAACAGTGATTGCAATCGGAGAGCTTTCTCATAGACCTTTTTCGTTTAGCCTCGCACTCCTGCCACGTTGTCCCCGTATCCGGGTATGCGTTCCCAAACAAAAGCAAGATATTACAACCCCGAACCAGTAAAAACGTATAGCAGGGTCTATAACAAGAACGACTGACAGTTGCAAATAAAACGTTAACGCGTTCTACTGTCAAGGCGAGAAGAAATCGATGTTTTCACGCATACCGAAAGTTTGAGAATTAAAGATAGCGGCGTCCACGTAGAAAAGGTGTATAAGGCTGCAAACATTTTATGACGCATAATACGGAATCTGGAGATGCGGTATGCTTGACTTGACGGCAATAATTTCGCCGATTTCAATAGTCGAAATTCACGATTCTTTAACTCGCTGACATTTAGGCTGGTGCTTCTTTCACAGGAAGCAGCACTTATCAGTTGAGTAGATGCAAATATTGCAAGCGCGTCGCTGAGTGAGCTCGTTCATTAGAAAATGGTTACCGTAGCTAGGCTGACGCGCTGATGATCTGGTTTCTGACTTTGGGGAGCGCAATGTTTCTTATTTATTTTTTTTACTTGGCGTTCTTGCGAGTTCCGAAAACTTCTCGTCTGATTTGGGTACAAAGGTTCTACACTCCTAGAGTCCTTGACCAAATGTTCTAGAAACCACACGCCTACAAAACGCGCGCCGCGGTAAGCCGGAGACAGTTTGCCCCAGAGCTCGATATTCAGCTGTTACGCCGCCATCGACGCCTGCGAAGCTAAACTTTATCTATATTTTGATGGGCAAAAGTTCGCCTCATTAAACGTTTCCGTTTGTTCCGTTATTCGTCGTATCGTAAATTCGTCATTCGTTACATTTTGGTGGAAAAGGCGGGTAACGCATATCTCTTCAGCGTTCCTCTTTGAGGGCCCGCAGTGAAAGGCCGACGCCAAGCCCACCAAGACACTACCAAGACCTGATTAAGTCACCGCACCCAATGCCAACATCCGCATTTCGTACTTCCTCCAACCAAGACCAAGTTGCCAACGAGGCCGACGATGGACCGCCAGTCGTCGCAGACCCCGACCGTCGCCGCCGTCATTTACCTTCCCGTCGCACAACAGACCGCTGCTCCGTTCAAAGGTGAACAGTAGGAAGACATCGAAGACAGGATCGACCGGTACGATCGGGTTTCCCGCCACAATGGGTGGACCGACGAGCAGCGTCTGCACCAACCTCTATTTCTCTCTTCAAGGAACTGCAAGGCTATGGTTCGAAAACCACGAAGCCTTCCCTGACTTCGTGGTAGCTTTGCAAAAACGAGCCCACGCCTACGTTCGCCAGTCAATACGGTGAGATGGAGGGTTGAATATCTGCTGCAATCGACGACCCAGGGCCCCAAATGAGAGTGTCACGAGCTTCATGGAAGACGTCCTGCGCCTGAGCTCCACACCGACACTCGGGAAGCCGAGAAAAAAGAAGCTGCATATCTCTGATATGTGGCGTGAAAGACGACATCTTATGTTGACTCGGTACGAAACGCGCCGACGACGGTTCAAGAATACGTCACCGAGGTGACGAACATGGAGCGTGCTTTTCCGCAAGGGCAACCTACTACCTGCGGCACACCGGCGTAGCTGCCCCTTCTCCATCGGGATTCCCCCAGGGCTCCATTCGGACAGGAATTCGCGAGATCATTCGCGACGTCGTCCGAGAAGAGCTAAGCGAAGCTCTGGCCTGCAGCCAACAAACCGGCTTCGCTGTCAACAGCACGTGCTGTTCGCGAAGAAGTTCAGCGGGCAATTCAACAGGAGCTCCTGCCTGCCATGTAGCACCAGAGGAGCCCGCTTCAGCTAGCGCCTTAATGGTCCGACGAGCACCCCCAGCCCCGCGTCCGCAGATGGCACTCCCCGACGTGAACCACTTGCGCCGCTGTATTCCCGACGCCCAAATGGTTGCTCAAAGTGCCGAAGAAGTACACCAGCTCGCGCGACGCTGAATTCAGGATCAACAACGTGTCGACGCTACCCGGTGCAACCTTCGCTGAATCAACGTTCGCTTCACGCCCAGATACCGCGTTTCAGTCTGACCGCCAATACGACGACGCTGTCTAAGCGAGACACTCGTGAAGTGCTACTTTGGACCCTACAAAGTGCTCCGTCGACTCGGGTATCTGAACGACGAGATGATGCCCGACAAACACGGACTTCATCACCCCGCACTCCACGACCGGAAGTCGTCCACGTCATGCGCCTCAAGACTTGCTACGATCGATGGGACTGTGAATTGTGTTTTGTACTACGCTTGACAGGATTGGGTTTTACAAGTCTCCTTAGTTGCCATTATTTTTGTTTGTTTTGCTGATATGTTTTTGGCACGTCGCATTGATACGATGTGTTTGTAAAAGGGGAATGACGCGACGCGTGACGCTAAGCGAGCGCGTGCGTGGCGAATGGTCACCGTGCTTGGCCATCGCGCGGAGTTTGTGGGTTCGATGCCAAGGAGTGGATTGATCTATATTTTATTTTTCTACTTGGCATTCACGCAAATTCGAGAACTTTCTAGTCTGATCGAGTTACGAATGTTCGACACGCCGAACATTCTAGGCCAGAATAATCCAGAAACCCACGCGTCTACAAAGGTGCTCCGCATGGCGAGCCAGAGTCAGTGTCCTCCTCCTGTTACGCCGCCATCGACGCCTGCGACGCTAACTTTTATCGTTCTTTTCTGGGGCACAGGTTCGCCTCAGTGGACTATTTCAGTTTCTTTACTTGTTCATCGTGTCGTCACCTCGTCATTGGTGGCAATATTGGCTTTTGTAGCAGGGTGTAGTGCTGTCCGGTGATACGAGAGAACATTTTGATGTTTTGGCAAATATTTTTCTCTGATTTTTGGAAAATGACGTCTCGTGTAGGAACATGTTATTTTGCGCTCTGGAGCCAAATACCCGGAGGCTTTTCGGGCAGGCGAGCATATCACAAGAAGCCACCATTATCAGTTTAGAAGATATATATAATGTCTATGCTGTAGCTATTAGGTATGTGCTGTCCTGCGATCCGCGTGAGCATTTTATTGACTGAATTCATTGTTTTCTTATTTTGAAGATGGTTCCTCCTGTTGTAACATGTAATTTCGAGCTTCAGAGACTAAAACCGATATACTTTTTGTGCAGGTGCTACTTTTCACAGGAAGTCGCAAATATCAACTAAGAATGAGCACATACTGAACCTTATCTAGCCTGGTAGGTGCTGTACTATAGTCTAAGAGAGCATTTTGGTATGTGTCATATTATTGTTTTGTGAGTTTTATGAATATAGTACCTCGTGTCAGCACGTATATTTTAGGTTTTAGAGACTAGAATCCGCAAACTTTTCGGGCCGGTAAACCATTCAAGAGAAGCCACAATTATCAGTTGATTTGTTACATATGCCACCTATTCTGTAGCTGGGTTTGTGTTTTCCTGTGATCCGAGAGAGCAACTTGATGTCTTGAAAATATATTTTTTGTAGAAAATTGTCTTTCGTATTTTAACATGTAATTATGAGCTCTGGAGCCTAAGACCCGCTGAGTTTTGGGGCAACTGCGCGTTTCACAGGAAGCCACAATTATCAATTGAGGATATACAGATGTTGCCTACTTTTGTAGCTGGGTATATGTTGTCCGAGAGAGTGTTTGATATCTAGTATCTTTTAATACGGTTCTTTGTGCTGAACATCTTATGTCGTGCATGAAGACCACGACGCATATGTTTTGGGAAGATACAACTTTCACAGGAAGCAAGAATTATCATTTGAGAACATACAAATGCTCCATATGTTGTAGCTAGTGATGACTTTGCGATACACTCGAAAAAAGATTTTGTTCTTTTGTTTGTGTTTGTTTATTATCTGGTTCTTCGCGTAAAAGTCCGCTAGCTTTGTTGGTGAGGCAGTTGTCCTTCGCCTATGGTAATTCACAAGATAAGAAAGGATTGGATATCCTCTGGTAGTCCCACCTCTTGTGCAAAACGTTATTGTTAGGTAACGCGATGGCGTTTTGTGAAGCTTTGAGCGTGCTGGCGTGATCCACAATTCCGGATGAAAACAACCACGTGCTAGAGGCCGGACATCGAAAGAGACGCCCTGTATTGCCTACATGTACGCCTTTAACATCACATCGCCAGAAGTGGCGCTTCCGGTCTGCTCGGCGGCATGCGAAAACGTTTATATTTTGTACCTGAGCTGGGTTTTTACGAACGTGCGGGTGTCCCCTCCTAGTGTAGGCCATCCTGCCTTTTTTTTGTAAGCAGCGTCCTAGTCTTTGCATCATGACAAGCAAGGCATCTCTTCCGTACGCACCCACGCGCGTCAGCACGCGCAAGTTTCACATGAAGCTGCCTTTTGCACTCCTGCATGCATTGACATGCGCATACAGAGTGTTTGTGGTGGATACGTGGCCTCCTCGTAACATAACGAGACGTGTCGTCACGTGATGCGCTTGATGATTTTTTGGCTACTCTCAATTTAATTCCCCATCTTGCGGAAGTCTGTGACGATTAATTTGAGTGTGCCTCGTCGGATCCGGGCGGTTTACGACGCACCTTACAGCCGCTTGGGACATTCCGCTGTATTACATGTCTCGTGCTTTAATCTTCCGCTTTTTTTAAATGTGTGTCTTGTTATTTCGCGAAAATATATAAAAATCAAACTGTATAAAAAAACAAATTGTACTATTATCATAAGTGCTGCGTATGCGGGATATTTAAGGCACCGTTAAACTTATGTCCTCACCCTATCGTCCGGTCACTTGTTGCTTAATCAACGCTTTTTATAACATTGGTGGCATGAAAACGTTGCGAGCCAGCACTACTGATACGATTAGGTGGCCTATACTTTGTTTCACTTTACGCCCAGACCACGGTGTAAGATAATAATCTTCAGGTGAGGACAGCGCGCTCCTCGCGCAGTGCAGATAAAGTTCGCTTTTGACTATCTCTCTCTTTCTTTCTCTCACAATGGTTTCAAGCGGCGCCGGCGGATGACTCGTCGACCGGTGGGCAAGTAGAGTGCCTACATGTCTGTCTGTCTCAGGGTGAAGACATCCATTGTTGCACTGAATGTGTCAGCGCGTGACGCTCTCGCGCACTTGGTGCGTTACTTGGGAGCTAAAATGGCGTCTCTGCAGTAGCCAAAGCTACGCGCTCGAGCTGATTGACCCCGGATTGCGCGTACTTCAAAATGCACAAAATTGATTGGGCGTAAAAATGGCTGAGATGTCACCACTCAAGCAAAAGCGCGCGTGTGTATAAAGGCACTCTATGGGCACGGCAAATACGGCTCGTGCCGCCTCATGCTCCTCACGCGCAGAGCTCCAGCGAGGTTGTCGCTCGTGCAGAAAGACCACGGTGTACCGGGGTGTCATGGCAACGGGATAATCTTTTTTCGCTGTCACACAGTTTCACCGTTTGGCCGCCAGCGACACTGTCAGCTGCGGGCACGTAAGGCCCATCTATCCCGGGAAAAGTGGCGCCATTGATTGTTGTGGAAATGCTCGAGACACGTGCCGCGCGCCACTTCTGGGAAGAACATGGCGTTTGAAATCTAGCTCAGTGCTGCGCTGTGCCTCCATGATCTTCCCAGGGGCTGCACGTTGCACGTGCCTCGTGCATCGACGCACCTTGCACTACTTTTTTAACATAAAGGGACTTTACGGGCACGCTGGCCACGGAATAATGCAGCCTTTCGGATGCCCGTCGAACGAACACTATCTGTTTCCTCGCGCCACGCGTTCAGCCAGAGCCACCTAGATTAGGAGAAGGCCCTTTCACTCCTCCGGCCAAGCCCTCTGACGTCACTGCACCTTGCCCCAGAAATTTCAAAGCTCCTAACTATCTCGCCTCCCGACAGATGGCGCTAGCTGCGACACCGTCGTACACGAACCCGGGAGGAAAGCCGTCGCCATTTTTGCGGGTTGCTGACAGCACGTGCGTTGCTTGTTTTTCTGTCATCGTACGGCCGTTCCTTGTTGCAGTGCTCGTTTTCGACGAACTTATTTCGTTGACGAATGCATACTGCGACACGGGGCGGTGTTGTGTACCGAACTGTCGAGGGAACTACGACAATGGTCCCAAAGTTCGCTTGTTTTCTTTTCCGAGAGACGTTAAGCGAAGAGCGGAATGGCAGCGGGCTGTCCGGCGGCGCGACGTCGACGTGGGGCTGTTGAAGGACCCCAAGGTAAGCTGTATCCAGCGTGCGCCTTCCGAATGGCCAATATGTCTCGTAATTATCCCAAGAAATACTAATTGGTGTTTTGTTTCTGTCACGCGCAGGTTTGCGAGCGTCACTTCAAACCGGATCATCTGCGTACAACGTCCACGTATACGGACTGCGATGGACGAACGATTGAAGCTCCCATGAAGTTGACGCGGCTAACTCCTTCGTATATCTCGGATGCGCGCAAGTCTCGAGAAGAGCCTGAAGTGAAAAGAAAGCGAACTGAAAATGAGCTACTCCAAAAAACCAATCAAGAGTCCCTAACAGCGTTTGAAGAAGAAGAAAAACAGCACAAAGTTCACAATCTCTGTGAACTGATTTCTCGTGTTAACGAGCAGCGAGATAGGAAGTTTTGGTGTACAACAGCATGTGAGACGTGCCTCATCTTCGCCCACATCGAACCGGCATTGCAAGCCCCTGAGCTGCTTGTGTCTGTGGTAGTGTCACAGGATCTCTCCGTTCGCGTGTATTTTAAGTGCGCTCCGTTGGTGTCGGATGATGTGTGCATTCCTGGCGATGACGTTCGTGTGCGTGAGACGTGCCTCATCTTCGCCCACATCGAACCGGCATTGCAAGCCCCTGAGCTGCTTGTGTCTGTGGTAGTGTCACAGGATCTCTCCGTTCGCGTGTATTTTAAGTGCGCTCCGTTGGTGTCGGATGATGTGTGCATTCCTGGCGATGACGTTCGTGTGCGTGAGACGTGCCTCATCTTCGCCCACATCGAACCGGCATTGCAAGCCCCTGAGCTGCTTGTGTCTGTGGTAGTGTCACAGGATCTCTCCGTTCGCGTGTATTTTAAGTGCGCTCCGTTGGTGTCGGATGATGTGTGCATTCCTGGCGATGACGTTCGTGTGCTGGATAACCTTCTGGACGACGTGGAGCGCTCTATTGAAAAGAAGGCCCATCAACAGGAGGACAAGGTAGGAAGAATGCTTGGACTGGCTTTCTCATTGCTCGATGACATTTGTGACGATGAGTTGCATGATGATGAGAGGGCTGACGCACTGATCTTCCTGAAGGAACAGTGTAAGCTGCTGACAAAGAAGAGCGGAGGTGCGCGGTATTCTGCAGAGCTTTTAGTTTTTTGCAGCATATTGCACACAATTTCTCCGCACGCATACAAGTTTTTTCGACACAGCAACAAGCTTGTCTTGCCACATGACACAACCATCAAGCGAGTTTGTGCTGCTCTTGATGTTAGTCCATCGCAGGAACAGTGCGAAGAAGGTTTTCTCAGGTACATTAAGCGCAGGGCAAGCATTCTAAAGCCTTGTGAAAAAAACGTGACGCTCATGCTTGATGAGATACACCTTCAGCAGTTCTTCGAATATAAAGGTGGCTGTTTAACAGGGTTTGCTGCGAATTCTGCGGAGCCAGCGAAAACAGCACATGTTTTCATGGTTCAGTCTTTGCTTTCGTCATATAAGGACGTCGCTCATATCCTTCCTGTAAATAAATGTTCTAATGGCTAGTTTGTTTTGTTGTTAACGTTGGCCAGTTTGGTATTTCTTTTTGTCGCACAATTTGATTATGGCTGTGAATATTACTGTACCAAATGCTGAAAGTTTCTTCGTTGTCATACCTTATTGATACATTGTTATGAATGATCAAGTGGCTTGGGTTTCTTTTTCTTTTCTAAAGCTGGTTTGTTCAGGTTTTTTTCGTCGCACAATGTGGTTATGTCTGTCATAATGGCCGTTCTAAGAGGTAAAAGTTCGCGTCTTCCTTGTGATACACTGTACTTATATTGTAATAAATATTTTGCGATGTAGCCGGGCCTTGTGTACCTTTCTTTTAATGCCATCGGAAGCAGTCACGACCGCCGTGATAGAGCGCAGCAGCAGTATTCCATCTCCATGTAACTTAGTATTCGTTTGAAAATTTCATATGCTATGCATCTATCGCGGCAATGCAGAAATAGGCGTTTTACGCAACTCTAGTAAGCGCCGCGCGGGAAGCTTCTGCGTCTCAGCAGCTCTCGTCGACGGGCCAGGTGCTGTGACGTCACGGAGGCAGTGAGGAGGCCTTCTCCTAGTCTAGGTGGTGTTGGTTCAGCCCCGCCGTGTCCTCACCTAAAGAGTGTATCTTACACCCGTGGTCCAGACGCAGCCGACGCTACAAGTTGGTGAGGTAAATCAGAGACCGTCAAAAACGCACCATCATGGTGTTTGTTATATTTCTGCACGTGTACGCTCATTGCTGAACCCATGACGAACAAAAAAAAGCCTCGTGGTTTTGCTTTTGACGCTGCCTCATTGAACCTATCACCTTATGGCTTCGGCTGCGTCTGGACTTCAGCCAAAACAAAAAGTATATTGCAGCATTTAGAGTTCGATCGTTCCATGACAATGTCACAGGGTAATAAACAAGCACCACTTTTTGAGAACACATCTCTAAAGGCCGGTTGAGACACTTGCGTTTGAGTGCGTTTGACTGCGTTGCGGCGAGAACCGAAAGCGAGTCACCGGTACATCTGTGCTTCGTATGAAGCGTGGAATCCAATTCAAGGAATCTTCTCGGCACGTGATATAAGCTGCAGGAATGTCCTGGTGTCTCGCTGCCGCAACGCAGTCAAACGCAGTCAAACGCAACTGTGCGGAACCGGGCTTTAGACTTGAAAACTAGGGACTCGGTCGAAGACATCTGCCGCGCACACGGCTGAAACACTGAATTTGTGGTGACTTCAAATGAGAAAGAATACTACCACTCTTGAATTATTTAACCATCATTTGCACGAGAGCCCCACAAAATTTACACGGTGTCACAAGTAGCAACCAGGCCATTTAAATCGACCGCAAACTTCAATTTGTTAACCTATCGCGGCTACGATTTTGAGCAGCATTACCCGCTGGTGATGCATGTATTCTATAAATTAGCAAAAGCAAACTTAAATGCGGAAAAAGTAAAAAATATAAAAAGGCGAAAACCATATGCAAACGCAGCGAAGTCACTCAAGCTTCAACCAATAGGGCGCCCTATTGATTGAAGACTGGTGGCTTCGCGGGGTTTCCAGATAAATAAAGCATTTTCTTTATTTACTTTTTCCTCACTTAAGATCGCTCTTCGCAAAATTCTATAGAAAAATATGCACCACTTCTGGGCAACGCTGCACAAAATCCTAGGGCGATAGGTTACAAAACCGAGTTTTGCGGTTCATTTAAAGAGCATGGCCGCCATTTGAGACACCCGATAGTTTAAAATAAGTGGTGGCTCAAAAACTCCGCTGACCGTGCGTTGCACGACGCGAAAAGGTGCTGACAAGTTATTGGTTTGCACCAGAGTGTCGAACCGGAACTGTACCGAACCGAAAACCGGAGCAGAACCGTTATTTTTAGCCGAACCGGAACTGAACCAAATCGAAACCTTCGCCGCCACCTTGGAACTGAACCGGAACTGAACCGAAAAAAATATAGCGGTAACCAGTTCAAAACGGTTCACGGTAATTTTTTTTTTTACAAAATGAGTGTTCGAGAAGTAAAAATTGGCAGCTGTATTTTAGTGTAGTGATCAAATTGTCAGTATACTGAATTGCAATGTAGGAAAAATATGGGGTTTTCGTGGCGCTTTTTTATTGACACTACGATTAATCATTTGTCACGTGGTCACGTGACGTCATAGTGTCAAGTCATGATGTATAATAATGTCACGTCACGTGGTCTTGTGACGTAGTCGCGTGAAGTTGACTTATGATTGAGTACGTCATTATAGTCCATTCCAGCTCAAGAAGGTGGGACGAGGCAAGAGGAAGGCCGGAGAGGAGGAAGCAGGCCAGAACGCTGAAAGAGAAGGAGGTTTCCCCTTTCTTGTCCAGCGTTCCGTCTGCTGCTTCTTCCCCGGCCTTCTTTCAGTCCTACCTTCTTAAGTTGCAACGGACTATAGATGAACTAGCGTTGTTGACACCGTGATGTCACATGCCATCACCACTTCTCACCGTGGTCACGTGACATCGTGACGTACTCGTTTGTCATGAGCCTGAGTCAAGTTCTCGTGTCCATGACAATCAATCTCTGCAGTTCCGTCAAACGTGCTTACCTTTAAAACCTGCATTTTATATACATTCATTTTTGCAGCAAAGGCGTCCTGTATGGGATTATTCAAGAGAATAACATTTGTTATCTGTCTATCTCCACATTTCGTGTCTTTGCCTTCAGATCTATACTATGACCACACAGTCTTTTTTGGCGTAGCCCGCGACCCTGTGTTTCAAACTGACGAGCAGCGAACAAAAAAGCGCGTTAAAGGCAGACTCAACAGATGGCGCATTCTCGAGCATCATCCTCACGTGTCGGTCTCAGGTGGTTATGGAAACTTCATACAATCAAATCTATTGATGACAATAAAAAAAAAATATTGTGTTACTGCCTGAAGGCTTGACAACATAACTATAGGGCCGACCACCCTAAAGAAATACAACATAAGTAAATGCACCCCGAAATTATCTGAAATATGCTCTGCAAATCTTTTCTGGCGTTTTTTACCTCGATAGGCACAGCTATAAAGTGATTTGGAAGAACTTACACATCTTTTTTATATTTGAAGCTGATTTAAATAGCTAATGCGTTCCTGACACATATTCAACTTCTCAAACATATAGAGCTTTTCACCCTCCACCGCATGGGCGCTACCATCTCGGAGTCACGTGATGCGGCCGCCATTAGGTTGCTTCAACTCGTCGCTGCGCTTTCCCTCCGCGCTACTCCGCGTCTTGGCGGATGCGTTGAATTCGTGTTTCTAGTCGAGTTTCACCGCGTTTCTTACCTCACTCACGCAAAGTGTCGTCCGATACATATATATATACATATATATATATATATATATATATATATATATATATATATATATATATATATATATATATATATATATATATATATATATACCATGTAATTGCATTACGTAATTATGTTCACAATTTCTTCAGTTAATTTTGTAACACGTTTGACTATTTTTACCGTCGATGTGCCGGCTACGTGTGATGAGGCTATATGAGCACAAGAATCAGCGTTAAGGGGGATTCAACCGCTATTTATTTGTACCCTTTTCCTCATAGATGGCGCAGAATTTTTCCGGAACAAACGAGTTGCACGTTCGCAGCTGCGCATGCAGGTCGGGCGCTCGAGGTGAGCTCGGGCCACGGGCTGTTCGCCGCCGATCTCGAGCTAGATCTTCTTCGCTCTGCGTCCGCCGCTGCAGGAAGCGGCCAACAGGCGGCGCGAGATACGAGCCAGTACATACGTTGATTACAGTGGCTTACAAAACGTAGAATAAGCTCTGATTTCCGAATGGATTCGAAGTTCCGTCCACGTTCGAAATTATCGAAAGCACAAGGTGCGGCGTTGCGGCCGTTTGGACCAGGACATTTAACACGCAAACGTTGTTTTGCAAAAAGAAAAAAAAAATGTTTATTTTTAGAGTTTAATTTAAAGCTAGAAAAAAAAAATAAAGTGGCAGTTTTGCATTTCCTATGTCCTATATCGGCCTGCTCTTCGTCTGAATACTGGTTTGCAAACCCGCTCCCAGGATGTGTGGAGTAAAGCCCATCTATCCTGGGAAAAGTGGCGCCAATCATTTTTGTGGAAATGCTCGAGACACGTGCCGCGCGCCACTTCTGGGAAGAACTAGAGCCACTAAATGGGCTGCGCTTAGAGTATCGGCACTCCGTTCCCAACATTGTTGTGGGCGCCGGCATTTTGGTGCTTGTGCAGAGTAGACGCAACTGCCGATCGTCATGATTCAAAAATGCGACTTCCTCAGCTTTAGATTCGGTGTTAGGAAGCATGTAATATTGCTTTGCTCTGTCGCGAACTGTTTAAACATTTGTGGAGGACAGAAAAGCGTTTCCTGTGATTTCAGATAAATCTTCAGATAACTGGCAACCATGATTTTAAGCCACAATATGAACAAGTGTCGTTACTCTGAAGCGTAGCTTATTTAGTGGCACTATAGAAGAATGATGGCGTCTGAAATCTAGCTCAGTGATGCGCTGTTCCGCCATGATCTTCCCTAGTGCCACTAAATAAGCTACGCTTCAGGGTAACGACACTTGTCCATATTGTGGCTTAAAATCATGGCTGCCAGTTATCTGAAAATTTATCTGAAATCACAGGAAACGTTTTTACGTCCTCCACAAATGTTTAAACGCTTCGCGACAGAGCAAAGCAATATTCCATGAGCTTCCTAACACCGAATCTAATGCTGAGGAAGTCGCACTTTGAATCATGACGATCGGCAGTTGCGTCTGCTCTGCATAAGCACCAAGATGGCGGCGCCCACAGCAATATTGGGGAACAGAGTGCCGACCCTAAGCATAGCTCATTTAGTGGCGAGGTCCACACTTTTGCGCGGCGAGGTCCACACTTCTGCACGTCCAGAGGTGTGGACCTGGTCGACGAGGTCCACACTTCTGCGCGTCGAGTCAAAAGCAACAAGAAGCAACCGTTTCCCACCCGTGAACTGTACCAAGGAGTTCTCTGTCCAAGCAAGTGGCGCGGCTCTACTACTCGTCCACAATCGCGCGCCAAGTGCACAGCAGCTGACAACATTGGCAACGGGTATGGCAAGAAAGGACACTTTCCGTCTGTCTGCCTGTCAGCGAAAAAGAACCACTCAAATACACAAAGCCATGTTGCACTCGAGTTATCCTCGTAAATTCCATAAGTTGAAGGCGCTGCCGGCAAGTGCAGACTAAATTCATTTGATAAAATTCACGCTTACAAGTACCGCCAACCATTGTTGTGGAAACGCGCAAGACACGTGCGGGGAGCGGGTGCTCCGCTGCCATTCGCTTCGAAGGGCCGCTCATTTCAGTACTGCGCCGATAACTGCTTCCAAGGGCCGCTCGAGATACGGGCCTCGTGCACTGGCGCATTTGACACCACTTGCAAGACAAACGCGAACATATCGAAGGGCTTTAGTCCAGACCACGTGGTCCAGACAGATAAAGAGGGATCGGTGGCCACGTGCAATAAAGAAAAAAAAGGATCGGTGGCCGAGTGGGCTATACTCTGTTTCACGCTTATGATGTACCACAGGAAGGGCTACAAGCGCGAGCTCCTTGCTCTAGAGGCACATCTCGGCGGCACAAGCTCTCGTGCGTTAAGCGTCGAGCTGGCCAGAACGCAACGCTGAGCTCGCGCTTCTAGCTTTGGCTGCGTCGCAACATAAGGTGAAATGGAGTATAGAGCTACACCAGCTTGGAGCACGTGGAGCGCGAAGCTCGCGCTGTACTGACTCGCAGAGGATGCCTGGGTTCAATTCCACCGCTGCCCGGTTTCGCATCTGGATGAGCATCGTACCGGCGTGCGGTCGTGTATCACTACTGCGTGATGCACGTTAAAGACCCCAGGCTAGCGGTTGTACTGCACTGGCTAAATTGCTCACCTACAGCTGGCGAGACAAGTCGCCCGTTGAGGCAGACTATGTTCTAGGCCAGGGGTGGCCAATCTGCGGCTCGCGAGCAGCATGCGGCTCTTCGCGTGTTAAAATGCGGCTTGCGGCTCCCTCGCCCCCCCCCCCCCCCACACACACACACACACACACCCGCCTCCCTCCCGGTCACACGAGCACTTCCCACAAAAAGAAATAGAACGCGTTTTGAATCGAAAGACAGGTTGCGGTTTGGAAGTCGTGTGCTACTGCTACCTTATGTACAGTCGGACTGTTTTTGACTCGGATAGATCGAAAGTAGTCCGAGTTTCGTTTCTTCCTCTGGACAAAAATTGCCCCCCCCCCCCCCCCAAGCGGCTCTTGGAAGTTTCGTGGTTTTGTATGCGGCTCTTAGGCCGGATCAGCCTGGCCACCCCTGCTCTAAGCTGTATAAACATACACACACTCCAATTTGTTTCCAGACAGGTAAGGTAGCACCGCTTCATCATACCGTGACATAGTAAGATCACTGCTGAAAGAGGTGTTCATAATGGACAATAGCATAGTGAATTCCCGAGGTTATTTATGAAGACACTAAAGTTATTTAGAGGTTCAATTGAGTTTGCCTAAAAATTAAAAAAATGAAGAGAAAAAAAAAACGTACGCCTTTATTTAGGTAGAAACGTATTTTCTACCTATTGATGGCCCGTTTGGTTTTCTTAGTAATCCGCAAAACGGGAAGTGTTAAATTTAAAAAAAAAATTGTTTCGGGCGCCAGAACGCTAACGTCAAAATTCAATTTGCATCTCAGAGTAAGCACCTGTTTGTTGGTTAAGAAAATATATTGTAATTGTTCAAAATAATAGAAATCATGCTTCTTTTTTGTTTTTCATATCCACTAGCCACCAAACAAGGTCTACAGAGAATGAAAATATCTGAAATAATGTTTCATAAAATAAATGTTGTTCGGAATAAGTATTTTAGCCTTCTTTGCAACTCATTCGACTATATTTTTTTTTCAAATACATATTAGTAGGGTGCCTTCATGTGAGCTTTGCTTAGGGTGGAGACATCTGGCCATTTCGTCCCACACTTTTATTTATTTTTTTGTTCAGAAGCGCGTGAAAGAGCGTGTCCTGGCACGCGTTTGTGGCGCTGACTGTGCTATGGCGACATTTTGTTTTCGTCGATTTATTTGTATTTTACCCGTGAGCGCGTTCTGTCGGCATCGGGTATACTACAAAGGGTGGCAACACCCTAAGCAGAAGGACATTGAGGCACCCTACATATTAGGATATCTCTGTTCAACCCTGCACGATCTTAGGGTGCTTACGTGCCACGCTTGTAGCGTATGCAAGCGTTTGACCACGCGCGCTAACATAGCACACACAAAAAAAATAGAATCAACAAAAGTATCGCCTTCAGAGCCTTATCAGGCCTTTCGCTAGGAGTCTGCCGATGACTAGTTACACTTTTTGCAGCGTTCAAAAAGTGCCGACCAACGGAGCCATCAATTGTAATTCTGTTGTGTCTATGTTTATACAGCGGGAAGTTAGTCAGGTCTGAGGGCATCTGGTGTCTTCGTTGGAGATGAAAGACAGTGCAGTATACCGCTGCCTATCTGACGTCTTTAGC
>JAZHYW010015555.1:0-29169 GCA_037355805.1 Ixodes ricinus
CATTTTTGTTGACGATGTAGTGTGATGTTCTAGCAAATTCGAGAGCCGCCTTGCTAATTCGAGGTTAGAATGTTCTACGGACCGAACCTTCTACGCCGAATGTTCCGGAAGCCCACGCGTGTACAAAAGGGGCTCCGCCTGGCAAGCCGAGTCAGTTTTCGCCTCAGCGTTCGATCCCGCTGCTTCGCCGCTTTCGACGCCCGCGACGCTCTGTTATTATCTTCTGTTTCCTTTTTACTTTTGGGCACAAGTTCGCCCCCATTAAACGTTTCAGTTTCCTCAGTTATTTCTTGTTTGTCACCTCGTCATTCGTGACATTTTGGTGGAGGTGCGGGGTACCGCATGCCCCTACCGCGTACCCCTCCGAGGGCCCGCAGTGCAAGTCCGACGCCAAGCCCACGAAGAACCAACGAAGGCACTACCGAGATCCGGTTCAGTCGTCGCACCCAAGGCCTGCAGCCGGAATTCGGACTTCTGCCGCCCAGAACCAAGCAGCCAACGAGGCCGACGATGGCAGACCAGTCGCCGACCCCCGCCGCTCCCGCCGTCGTCTACCTGCCCGCCGCTCCCCGTACGCCGACTCCCTTCCACGGTGAGATCCACGAGGATGTCGAAGACTGGATCAAGCACTACGAGCGTGTGGCGCGCCACAACGGATGGACTGCGGAGCAGTGCCTCCAGAACCTCTACTTTTCGCTGGAGGGTACTGCGAGGCATTGGTTTGAAAACCACGAAGCGTCCTTCACTACGTGGGAGTCCTGCGTCGCCGAAATGAAGCGGACGTTCCTTAACCACCACCGTCGCCAGCGAGCAGAGGACCTTCTCCAAACAAGGGTGCAGGGCCCCAACGAAAGCGTGACCAGCTTCGTAGAGGATGTCATGCGCCTATGTGCCCGAGCCTATCCGGAGGCAGCCGAGGAGAAGAAGCTTCGCGTCCTCATGCGTGGCGTGAAGGCTGAAATTTTCGGGGGCCTTGTCCGCAATCCCCGACAACCGTCGACGGTTTTGTGGCTGAAGCCACTAACATCGAGCGCGCGCTGTTGGCCCGAGCGAGCCATTACCATCGACTCGCCGGCATGCCTGCTCCTCCAACCGTCGCCTCTTGCCGACTGGACCAGGACACCGCCGGTGTCAACGGCCTTCGGGAAATCGTCCGTGACATCGTCCGAGAAGAACTCCGCAAGATGCTCCCCGCCGCGGATCGCCCATCCTCAATTTCGCTGGCCGAGGTCGTCCGAGAGGAAGTTCACCGAGCCTTCCAACCTGAGGTCCCGATCCACACGACGACGCCAGAGGAACCGACTTTGAGTTACGCCGCCATGGCCCGACGACCGCCGCAGGCTAACCGCCAGGCCACAGCGCCACCCCGACGAGACCCTCCGATGCCACAGTATCCTCGACGCCAGGAAGGACAAGTCCAGGACGTCCGCCCGGAGCAACCCTCGCCGAGGAAGACCGACGTGTGGCGAACGGCCGACCGACGCCCGCTCTGCTACCACTGCGGGGAAGCCGACCACATCTACCGCAGCTGCCCCTACCGTCGACTTGGGCTGCGTGGTTTCCACCCGAACGACCCACGCCCGAGGTACGGCGAACGCCCTCGCGATATCGAGGAGTACCTCCGACGCTCGCCCTCTTCAGTGCCGTCTCTCCGCCGTGAATCGCGCTCACCATCGCCCAGACGTTCAGCGTCTCCAGCGCCACGACCCCGCCGAGAGAGCCTGTCTCCCCTACGTCGCCGGGAAAACTAAATGCGGCAACGCCTGGAGGTGGCGTTGCCGAAGACGACCGAAGCAAAGAGCCTCCAAGATCGCCGGAGCGCTCCCACTCGCCCGACGCCCCGCATCGTAACGACGATTCTGCAACGGTGTCCAACAACCTAAACGTTGTTATCGACGGACTCGACGCATCGGCACTTGTGGACACCGGAGCAGACTACTCAGTCTTGAGTGGGAGGCTTTCCCGCCGCCTTCGAAAAGTCACGACGCCGTGGGATGGACCTCAAATACGAACCGCCGGAGGGCACCTCATCACACCAGTCGGGAGATGCACTGCTCGCGTCGTGATCCACGGTGAGACGTGCCCTGTGAAGTTCGTCGTTCTGCAAGACTGTGCGCGGGACGTTATCCTCGGAATGGACTTTCTCTGCGAGTATGGCGCCGTCATCGACCTCGGGGCAAACCAATTGACACTCCGAAAGCCCGTTCTGCCGCCGATGGAGACCCACATGACGTCACCTGCGCTCCGAGTTATCGCCGACCATGTGAATCTACCGCCGCGGTCGAGTGTTTTCGTCACCGTCATAACCGACGCAGCCGTGCACGGTGAAGCTCTCCTGGAAGGCAACGTCCAACTGCTCCTTGAAAAAGGTATTGGCGTCGCACGAGGCGTAACGGATCTCCAAGAAGGATGTACAACTGTTCTCGTGACAAACTTTCGAGAGGAGCCGCAGCACCTCACGAAGGGTACCTCCGTGGGCCACGTCGAAGAGCTTCAGACGCCAGCCGTCGTCACCGCAATCTCTGAGGAAACCTCGTCATCACAGCAGAAGAGCACGTCGCCACCGCAGCTCGACATCGACCCCGAGCTCCCAGCTTCTAAGCGCTGCCAGCTGATTAACCTCCTCGCCGAATACCGCGACTGCTTTGCGACGTCGTCGAAGGTACGCCAAACACCGATGGCGAAACATCGCATTATCACTGACGACGACGCGCTCCCTGTCCGTCAGTCGCCTTATCGAGTCTCCTTAAAGGAAAGGAATGTGATTCAAGATCAAGTCCAGGAAATGCTCGACGACGACATCATTCAACCCTCAAGAAGTCCGTGGGCGTCTCCAGTCGTCCTTGTAAAGAAGAAGGACGGGACCCTGCGGTTCTGCGTGGACTATCGTCGACTGAACGCTGTGACGAAGAAGGATGTCTATCCGCTCCCCCGCATTGACGATACGTTAGACCGACTGCGCCACTCCCGATATTTTTCGTCAATGGATCTCAAGAGTGGTTACTGGCAGATTGAAGTTGACGAACGCGATCGGGAGAAAACTGCCTTCGTCACTCCCGACGGCCTGTACGAATTCAAAGTGATGCCGTTCGGACTTTGTACAGCACCAGCCACCTTCCAGCGTGTCATGGACACCGTGCTGGCAGGTCTGAAATGGCAGAGCTGCCTCGTCTACCTGGACGATGTCGTGGTATTTTCAAGGGATTTCGACGAACACCTGAGACGACTTCAAGCCGTGCTTCAAGCCATCAAGACCGCCGGCCTGTCTCTCAAGCCAACAAAGTGTCGATTCGCCTATGGTGAACTTAAGTTCCTTGGCCACGTCGTGAACAACAAAGGTGTTCTCCCTGACCCCGAGAAGACCCGCGCCGTAGCTGCGTTTTCGCCGCCGTCTGACAAGAAGGCCGTGAGAAGATTCCTCGGACTCTGTGCCTACTACAGACGATTTGTTCGTGACTTCGCCAAGCTGTCTGCACCCCTGACGAACCTCACGAAGGACGCCGTGAAGTTTGAATGGAAAGAAGAACACCAGCGGTCATTCGACGAGCTCAAACGAAGACTCCAGACGCCCCCGATTCTTGGCCATTTCGACCAGCTCGCTGAAACAGAGATCCACACGGACGCCAGTAACACCGGACTTGGCGCGGTGCTGGTCCAAATGCAAGACGGGGCAGAGCGAGTCATCGCATACGCGAGTCGGACGCTGTCCAAGGCGGAGACGAACTACTCAACGACTGAAAAGGAGTGCCTTGCTGTCGTCTGGGCAATAACAAAGTTCCGCCCATATTTGTATGGAAGTCCTTTTCGCGTCGTCACGGACCACCACTCGCTCTGCTGGCTCGCCAACCTGAAGGACCCCTCCGGACGCCTCGCCCGCTGGAGCCTACGACTGCAGGAGTTCGACATGACCGTGGTGTACAAGTCCGGCCGGAAGCACAATGACGCCGACTGCCTGTCAAGGGCCCCAGTCGAGGCCAGTCCTGCCTGCATCGAAGACGACGATGATGAGTGTTTCCTCGGCGCTCTGGATGTCAATGACATGGCCGCACTCCAGCGAGACGACCCTGAACTACGAGCACTCATCGAGCACCTAGAGGGACAAGAGAGTACGGTTCCCCGTGCTTTCTTACGAATCCTGCCAACCTTCTCCATACGACAAGGGGTGCTGTACAAAAGAACTTCGTCAACAACAGCACAGCATGGCTGTTGGTTATTCCTTCCAGCCTTCGAGAAGAAATCTTCCAAGGATGCCATGACGACCCAACAGCCGGACACCTTGGCTACAGCAGGACGCTCGCCAGGATTCGAGAAAAGTACTACTGGCCTAGGCTGCCGAAGACCGTTCACCTCTACACTCGATCATGCCACGAGTGTCAGCGACGCAAGAAACCGCCGACGAAGCCGTCAGGACTTCTGCATCCGATTTCTCCCCCGTCCACGCCGTTCCAGCAGATCGGAATGGATTTACTTGGCCCTTTCCCGCCGTCAACATCGGGAAACCGCTGGATAATCGTCGCCACCGATTATCTCACACGTTACGCCGAGACGAAGGCCCTCCCATCAGGTACGGCTGTTGAAGTCGCTAAGTTCTTCATCGAGTCCATTGTCCTCCGGCACGGCGCCCCTGAAGTCCTCATCACAGACCGTGGATCTTCGTTCATGGCCCAGCTGACGCAAGACATCCTTCGTCTCAGTGGCACCGGTCACCGTCGAACCACTGCGTACCACCCGCAGACAAATGGACTAACAGAACGGCTAAACAAAACTATCGCCGACATGATCGCCATGTATGTCGACGTGGAGCACAAGATATGGGACGAGGTGTTGCCGTACGTCACTTTTGCCTACAACACGGCCGTGCAAGAGACCACCGGGGTTACACCCTTTCAACTGGTTCATGGTCGCAAAGTGACGACAATGCTGGACGCGATGTTACCACACGAACCGGCTGTCGACGGAAGCGACGACGCCCAGGTGGTTGCCCAACGGGCAGAAGAAGTCCGTCAGCTCGCCAGACTTCGGATTCAAGCCCAACAACGAATCGACACTGACCGCTACAACCTTCGTCGTCGGGACGTCCACTTCAAGCCCGGAGACAGGGTGTGGGTGTGGACACCGATCCGCCGCCGTGGTCTCAGCGAAAAACTCTTGAAGCGCTACTTCGGACCCTACAGAGTGCTTCGTCGACTCGGGGATCTGAACTACGAGGTGATGCCCGACGGAACACGGACTTCATCACGCCGCCCTCCACGACCAGAAGTCGTCCACGTCGTGCGCATGAAGCCGTACTACGCTCGATAGGACTGTGGACCTTATGTGTTCCAAATGACTCTTTAGCTTACCGTTCTTTTTGTTTGCTTTGTTTTGTTTTGTGCTGCATCGGGGCGATGCACTTTTTAAAGGGGGAGTAATGCCGCGCGCGCAGCTGGCCAAGTAGGCAGCGCGCGCGTGGCCTAACGGTTATCGCGCCTGCCTTCCACGCAGAAGGCCAGGGTTCGATTCCTGGCCGCGCCTACACATTTTTGTTGACGATGTAGTGTGATGTTCTAGCAAATTCGAGAGCCGCCTTGCTAATTCGAGGTTAGAATGTTCTACGGACCGAACCTTCTACGCCGAATGTTCCGGAAGCCCACGCGTGTACAAAAGGGGCTCCGCCTGGCAAGCCGAGTCAGTTTTCGCCTCAGCGTTCGATCCCGCTGCTTCGCCGCTTTCGACGCCCGCGACGCTCTGTTATTATCTTCTGTTTCCTTTTTACTTTTGGGCACAAGTTCGCCCCCATTAAACGTTTCAGTTTCCTCAGTTATTTCTTGTTTGTCACCTCGTCATTCGTGACAATACCCGCGCTGAATGTCCCTCAGTTTTCGACTAAAAACGTCATTTCGCCCGAACGGTATCCCACCTTATTACACGACCTCGTCCTGAGTGCCTTTTTGGCTTGCCCGTATGAAACATAGATGCCGAAGTATATGTTATTGCCACGTTGATTCTCGTTTAAATGCGTCCAAATTTAGAGCACTGGTTCCGACCAAACGAAGGAAAGGTGAATTCCAACCTCGTGACGCTGCACATAATGGCGGTGTACGTAGAGTCAGTCTACTCTCCCCGTCGTCGGCGATTTCGTTCGCGGACACCACAGCTTCCTCCTCTCCCAGTGAAACGGCGCGCCAATGGAAGTGTTCCATAAGACTATTTCCCTCTTGTAAGAGAAGATATGAACAAAACAAGCGTACGAACGCAGCGAAAAAGCACGGCGGAAATCGTTGACCGCCACGTGGCTTTACGAAATCAATTCACTTCAGTTCAGTCCAAACCAGTGCAAAACAAGTTACGACCGTCCATACGAAAAGGGGCAGCCTGCACCAGGGTAATGAGTGGTAATGCAATAAAACATTGTAGAAGAGGTGAAGAAAAAGCGGTAGAATCCAAATGTGTAAAAGTAATTTTGAGAGGTGCAAGACACGGCACGACAAGTGTATTGCATGAGTCCTATAGAAAATAAAGGTGTATAAATTTTGAACTGAATAAAAACAAAAAGAGGATTTCGAAAAAAATAAATAACTGCTTCTCTTCGATCGCCTTACGTGTGGGTCATCCCCAACAAGCTTGAGTATCATTTTAAAGCAGTTAACCCGAAAACCACGAAATGCAGCGGAAATTGCACCCCCTCCCCCTTGGGTTGCCGCCATCTTGCCTGTTTGCCACACTAGTGATCAGATGCCGTCAAGATGGCTGCGGCCAGGGGTGGGCCACATCAGATTTACCAGATCCCGGTCAATGGATGAGCCATCCGTTACTGTGTTCCAATCTTACTCGAATGGATCCGATTTAGGCACATCGTGTAACGTGACATCCAGATAGAGTGACTAGACGCGTGTGGATTTAGAACATCAAGGCACAGAATCTTTACCATAGAGTTATATTGAGTAAATATTGAAACACGACCCTGGTGACCAATATGTAGCTTACCTCTGGGCACAGGCTTATTAACGTCACATGGTCCCAAATGTGGCAAACGGGCAAGGTGGTGGCAACCGGGAGTGCCATTTTGGCCAATTATTTACCACTTTAAGTTTACTCAAGCTCGGTAGTCATCCTGTACCCGGCACCAAGTACAAGTTGGTGTTCAAATTTCTAGATCAAACTTGTTTGGTTTGACTTCTTTGTCCCCAAAACAAACCTTGACCGGAACAACCTTTCCGCCATCGTTTTCTTTATATTCGATTCTTTTGCCTTCACGTCTTTATTCTGCAATTATATGATGTAGCCCTTCTTGCTATATATGTTCTTTTTTTTAAAGATTTGTTATACCCATTCCTCTCTGTAACTTTTAACGGTCCACAGAGTAAAGTTAGTAAAATAAATAAATAAACGCGTTCTACCGCAGCCGGCGCTAAAACACGATGGAGTCCAAAGAGATTCAGAGTGTCGTATATATTTTCTTTGGTGTTAACTGATTGAGGCGATGCAATTCTTGCGTTTAGACCGTCCTCCTCTCCTTTCTCCTTCTCCCTTTCCCACCCTGTGGGAGGAGTGGAGGAGTAAAGGAGGAGCAGGAGGGAAGGGAAAGAGGATAGGAGGTGAGGATATTGTTAGCAGTGCGAGTAAGAAAAAGAAAAGAAAGAAAAGTGGTCGAGACACGAGCACGAGCGGAGGGAAAAGAAGGAGGACGAGGAACATAGAGACGCACGAGCACGGACGATACGGAACGATTTGTTAACACTTTCTGATTACATGTTTTTTCTTAATCCTAGCATGGCACAGTCGACACCGACAAGAATCACAAGTTCGTGTTAGCTGAGGCACACGACCCAAGCATGCATATTATTGAACGCCTGCCAAATTCAAGACATAGCCGACTCTGCAAACGATCTCGCGGAGCGCTATGAACAGCTCAAAATCGCCTACGAGAAGCTTCAAACTGATATGACGACGATCAAAGAGCAGCTGCGTCGAAGTCAAGAACAACGCCCGACCATGGGTTCAGTGCCGCAAACACTGTGAAAGTATGCATCGACACGGGCGCGAACGTCTCGATCATTCGCTTTGAAGCCATTCCGCCCAACTCAAACGTCAGAGTTCATTCCAATAGATCTGATGTAAACGTTCTTGGAACACGAGTAAGACCCGAGAAAGTCCCAGCTTTGACGATCACGGTAGGGACTACTCAGGTTTCGCTACCCGAGATGTTCGTCACGGAACTACCTGCTCCTGTCGACATCCTTCTTGGATCAGATTGGAGACGACTTGCCAACATAGATGTTATCTTTCACCCCAGCCACGACGTTACGGTAGTTAAACTGCCTCAAGGAAACACGCTTGAACGTTGTAGCCAAAGCATATCAAGTGGGCTAACGGGTGAAACACTCATTGCATCGTTCTGTCAACGCAGACCTTTTATTGGACCAGTTGCTGTGTGTGAAACGAAGCACGGCGATAGATTTGTGAAGCTAGAAACGCGAGCGAGTGCCCCAGACACTGAACTTCTCGGGCACATCGAAGTGGCCGTCAAAGAAATGACTCAAGATGCATCGCTCGATCAACAGAACCAGCTTCGTCAAATTTTAGTGACATATCCCTCAGCCTTTGTCGATGGCGAGAATAAAATAGGGCTATGCCCCATTCTGAACACTCGATTGATCGAAGAGAAAATATAAAAGTGCCATCTCGCCTGTTTCGAATGCTCTCCTGCTGATTGCCAGTGTCTCAAAATAGAAGTCAACGTTCTACTACTTCCTCTCTGCTTCTCTCCCATCTCTGCCATCACGCCCCCTCTACATGCCTTGCTGGCTCGTGACACCGATTTTATCTGGACTGAAATTCACGACAAGATCGTCAATGACGTGACGAGAACTTTGACAAGTCCTCCAATAATTGCAAAATTCAGGTACGGATGCCCAACAATAATTTATATCGATGCCAGTCAAACTGGTCTGGGAACGGTACTCGTCCAAGTTCAAGAAGAGGAGAACGATTCATCAAGTATGTAAGCGGCAGTCTCAATGAGCACGACCCGAAGCTCAACTCAAACACTCTTTTAGGACTGCGAGTTGGGCTCGTTGGTTCTGATACATGGCGGGAAATACGCCAAAGGGACAAGGACAGAGAAGTGAGGCACACAGGACAGGGCGTAACTTGCAATTGAAGTTTAATAGAACACATACGTAAAAGAGTAAAAGCGCACATGCGCATAAAGTACACTTAGATTAAAAACCCCGAAGAAGCCGGACGACACTAAGTGATTGATTGAAGCTTGGCTGATAAAGGCGTGCTCCTTATCAGAGAGGGCGATAGAAGGAGCGCTGACACAAACATTCGAGCCACGGACCCTTATCAAGAAGGCCTCATGTATTTCACGCTCCAGCTGTGTTTTAAATCTTCCCGCAACTTTAGTTCTTTGGAACTCCGGTTGGCATGCACATCTATCGCAGTGTACAGCCAAATGGCCAGACGGGGATTGCCTGGTGGCAGCTGAGTGCTCTCTAATTCTGTCATTGATGCAGCTCCCCGGCGAGGGGCGAGGCGCGAGTCCAGACCTGTTGTCCTGCCTTATGTACATAAGGTTTCCCACAACCTTAAAAAGGTGGCGAATAGGTTTCGCATTCCGGTGGTTTTTTCCGCGCCAAACAAACTTTCTGCGCTATGTAAAATAATAAATAAAAAAGAAGAGTCAGGAGAGGCGGAAGGAGTGTGCAACAAACGTCATGCCACGAAGTTTCGTGAGTGCGCCATAGGAGTCACCTATGAAATTTCCCTGTCTTGTGGTAGGGTTTACGTGGGCCAGACGGGGAGGTGCATCAATGACAGAATTAGAGAGCACTCAGCTGCCACCAGGCAATCCCCGTCTGGCCATTTGGCTGTACACTGCGATAGATGTGCATGCCAACCGGAGTTCCAAAGAACTAAAGTTGCGGGAAGATTTAAAACACAGCTGGAGCGTGAAATACATGAGGCCTTCTTGATAAGGGTCCGTGGCTCGAATGTTTGTGTCAGCGCTCCTTCTATCGCCCTCTCTGATAAGGAGCACGCCTTTATCAGCCAAGCTTCAATCAATCACTAGTGTCGTCCGGCTTCTTCGGGGTTTTTAATCTAAGTGTACTTTATGCGCATGTGCGCTTTTACTCTTTACGTATGTGTTCTATTAAACTTCAGTTGCAAGTTACGCCCTGTCCTGTGTGCCTCACTTCTCTGTCCTTGTCCCTTTGGCGTATTTCCCACCATGTGTCAAACACTCTCGAATGTATGGCTCTTCACTGGGCCGTCATAAAAAAATTCGCCATTTTTGTTTGGGGAGGCACCACGATTCACGGTAGTCACGGACAACATGAGCCTTACGTACCTCGTGAAACAGGGTACAATCAACCGCAGATTCGCCAGGTGGACACTCTACTTAGCGGAATATGAATTCGATCTTGTACACCGATCTGGAAAACTCAATGGAGCAGCAGACGCGACGTCACGACTTGACATGCCGGACAGAGCCCTGGAAGGCCTCATCAACAACGAGGCGGCTGGATGCACACTGAAGTGCTTGGCGATTGTGCTGAGTCAGGACTCCCACCTCAGGAGTTTCCAGACGTCTGATCCGGAATGCCAACATCTTAATCTACTACGAAACATGAAGAACAGTCTCTTCGAAATCTGACAACGGGATCCTTGTACGAAAACTGATCCGCAATGGATGACAAAGCACGCGAATCGTAGTACCAGAAATAATCAAAACAGACCAAGCAAGAGGATTTGTGAACCGAAACACGGAAAGAATTCATCTACATCTCGGTGTGACACACACCACATCTTCACCACATTGGCCGGAAGCAAACGGTCTTATCGAAAGAATGGTGGGGACAATCAAACAAGTCTTACGAAAGCTTGTGGACAATCATCTCGACTGGCTTATCGCATTGCAAGATGCAGCAACCGCCGTTAATATCACGAGGCAGAGCTCACACGCGATGCAGCCCTTTCTGGCTAATGCACGGGTGTGATCCCAAACTTCCAGGCGAACTAAACGTTGGCAGCGTTGATGATGACTTCACCGAAACCGAAAGATTGCTCAACCTTGCCAAAATTCGATGTGCTGCAAAGCTCAATTTGGAAAATAGCCAGACGCTGGCGAAAGTCCGGTACGAAGCCGACAAGAGGGCACCTTGTTTTAGCGTCGGTGACTTCGTATACTGCATCAAAGCATCTCTGCGTGGAACCCTGCACTCTTTATTTGAAGGATCGTACGAAATCGCAGAATTCAAAGTCAGCAATACTGTGTCGCTGGAAAGAGCCGTCCCCATAAAGGGCAGATACAACTCAAGACTAGCTAATTTACAACAGCTACGAATATTTGTCGCAAAAGATATCGAGCAAGTCGAGCTATCAGACACTACAATAGGACAGGCGCTAGCAAACCAAGTGGAAACAGAAGCGCTGCAAAACACGCTCAACTTCCCAGAGGGATCTCCCGAAGGCGTTGAAGAACCAGCTGGTTCAGCGCACAGCGGAGATGGATTGGACGCAGCAACTCAGAATGCAACATCAACACGTATGCCAAGGGAACGAAGGCCTCCAGCATACCTCCGAGACTATATCACAAATTGAAGTGACATACAGACTTGAATTGAGGACAATTCAAACTTTAAAGTGGGGCTTGTTAGCAGTGCGACTAAGAAAAAGAAAAGAAAGAAAAGTGGTTGAGACAGCGAGCACGAGCGGGGGAAAAGAAAGAGGACGAGGAATATAGGGACGCACGAGCACGGACGATACGGAACGATTTGTAACACTTTCTGATGAAATGATATTTTTCTTAATCCTAACAATATGAATGGAGGGGATATCGCCTGTCGTTCCATTCGAAGTAGGGTAGTGGGGTTGGGTCAGCGTTCTAGGTTGTAGGCTTAACGGTGCTGGGGACAATTGAGGTAAAGCCCGACGTTCAGCCGCCGGCAATCAAACGTAGGTCAGGCTGCTCGGGATTCGAGAAAACATCTGGGATCTTCTGGAGGAGCCATGGTGCCCGGTGCGTCTGAGGATTCAAGGGAAGACTTGAAGGAGTCGGCGCCGTGACGAAAGAGGCCCAGTGACACGGCGACGTCCGGCTGGTTTAGGCTCGGACTGTCGATGTTCAAATCTCTCGCAGTGACTCCCCCCCCCCCGCTCACGCACTTCTCTTCCCGCGGTTATCTTCTTTCCCATGTTGGCATTGACTATGAGAAATCCTGTCAGGGCTTGCTCAATACACGCTCCACTGGGAATGACCAAACTCCCTCTAGCAACGCAAGGCTCTTGCGTACAGTCTTCTAAACATCTCTGATGCAACCCTGCCTGATATACATCGTCAAGCTCTCGATATCGTGCGGCTTTGCCATTGCCGAATCAACAAACTACCCGCAAGAGGAGCCCGAAATCAGGGCTTAGTTACCCTGCGTAATTTTTAGCCTTTGATAGCAAACGCAGAAAGTCGATGAGTGCCATGACCGCACACTCTTTCCATTGTTTGATTGTCTCCTCAGCATCGCAGCGTCAGCTGAGGTCGGAATTAATTTGAATGGAGGTAAAGGAAACACGGCATTGCCACGGACCCAGTAGATGGGCGGTTTTCCTGAGGCGATCTAAAGTTTATTGCTTGAAGAATCATTTCTCATTGCAAGATGATTTTTCGTTCGCATAAGGTACCATACATTGCAGTTTACATTTAATTTTATTTTATTTGTTCAAATAAATGACGATTCATTGATTAGGCAGAAAAGCGGTATGTTACATGAATGGCGGCTTGTGGAATTTTTTATTTTTTGAGTAAGTTTGATAACATACTTTTTCGCAAAGAATATGTTACCGGTAATAAAATATTTTCCTTCAACCCCAAATTTTTCATTAGGACACAGCACAAAAAGCTACAATTGGAAGCTTCACTAGTTCCGGTGTCTATGTTCGCACCAAACAAGGTACGACAAAGTAATTAATGCACTAATCATCTTAACATTATTAGGGAACACTGATTTTACTTAAACATATTAAGGCGGTCATTGATAAGGCTGTTAGAAGTGCTTGCAGGTAATTACCTATAGATTAAGGCGCATAAATATTACGGAAATGAGAAATTGCACGGAATCGCTCGCGTCGTATCTCCACTATGAAATTACTTTGGTAGGTAAGACAGATTATATGAAAAAAATAGTCCACACTTGAAAATAAATGCAAACATCATAAACGATAGTAATTAACGGTGACCATATTCACCACATGGAGATTCGCATATGGTGAAAAGACATGAGTGTAGTAGCAAAGCTTTTGAATTAAACACATAATTAATTAATAATTTTAAATTTGTTAATATGTTAATTTAGTGTGGAATAAATTGCTATTTCCTACATTAGGATCAAGATATAAAACTTCCAGTTTGAAGTATAGAAACTGATTTTGTCATACCATTATCTCCTTTCGTACTGAAAAATCTTATAGGTATGAGACATTTATTCACCCAATTAACGAATATGATCAAATAAGTTCGTATAAAAGCTCTGTACAACAGATACACCAACATAAAAACGTTAAGAGAAACTGATAAGTAATTGTTGATAACTTCCTATATAAATGTAAGGTTTGTTTTTAATATTTTTATATCGTTCTTAAATGCTATTTTGCGATCTCAGTTGATCGTATTTGCTTATTGGTCAAATATATTTTGTATATATAAGATGTTTCAGTAGCGTTGTAACGCTGCGCCACCTCCATTCAGCACCACCTTCATCCAAATGCTGTGCGCTTATATTTATAGGTGACCAAGAGAGAAAAAATGCACTTTCTTGCCGTTTTTCTACATCATTCAGCCTCTTTCTGTAGCACCTCTCTGCTCTTTCTCTCTTTGGACCTTTTCACGCTCTCCTATCCACGTGCTTCCTCACACCACCTGCTTTTGCTCCTCCCGTCCATGCTTGCTGGGTCCGTATCTTAGCCAATAGCGCACTCGGCTTCCACGCCGGTGATAGCTGATTCAAACGACAGATATATCCGCAGACGGATTGATGACTTGAGTGCACCTCCGAGGGTCGTTCGTCTCTTAAACATACCTACATGAAAGAGACAGACCGGCTGTTCGCTATCCCACAGTGCAGCGAAACTTCAACATCGCGGTGGTGCAGTATTGTCCAAGTGTGAAATCGACGTTTGTCGCTACGGACGCGATTGCTACCAAAAATGAGTTTTTTGTACCGCTTTTGTGTGAATTTTGAAAGAACAGCGTATTAGGCTTATCGTGGAGCGTTACAGGCCTTAGTAACACAAGGAGTGACAGATACGCAATCATACATGGTACCGCTCGGAGGGGGGGGGAAGGGAGGGTTCGGCCTTAAAGTGACCAAGTCTTGTGTTCGCGAAGGGGTGTCTGGAGATACCTTTATGTCCTGCACGCTCGTCGACAACACCGAAAACCGCGTCACGCAAGCCGGGAAAAGTATCTGCAGCTTCGTTCTCGCGTGGAACCAAGAATCTCGCAATAGCTTGAACCAGCAGGAGCACACAAAACAATGATGGGCCATCTTTCGTTAGTTCACCCGAAAATGCTATCAGCAAAAGCATTATACCGTTGCCAAACTAAACGCTCTTTAAGTAAAACACCAGCGAAAAGTTGGCCAGTGAAATCTCCTTGACCATTTCAGTCTGCACGTTTGCGGACAAGGAGCGCATCGCAGGAATGGGTGATGAAACCGTCAAGATGTACCATGTCCGCGGACGAAAACTACGTTTTGATCCGACGTGTGAACCTGCCACGACCTGTTTTCTTATCCCCGGCACAGGCTGCTGTACTTGGAAGTGAATTGACTGCACTACACATTGTGCGCTTACGCAACTCCTGAGGTTTGTTGGCTGTATAAATCTCCCGCTTTAAGTTTTCGACTTCCTTGGGCTAAGTCTGCTAATATGAAACATACAGTAGCTGCAGGTGTGTCTCAAACGTCTGTGCTCGTGGTCGAGTAGTTCGACACGCTACAAAAGTCTGAGAGAGCCAGAAGCACAGGTAGTCTTTTTATAATCGGGAAGCAAGCCAAAAAGGTAAAGAGGAGTAGAGGACTGCCACGGAAGTCGGCGTAATGATGTTGGCGTTGCCACTCATCATATTGGCCTCCTCTTCTAGCGCTTATCCCCAATACACATCAGAACCAACTAGTCAACTCCCAGCTATATTATATTGTATTTTTCATGTTTTGTCTTCAGCACCCAGTTGCTGCCTCCTGTCAAGCTTCATGCGACGTAGAAGTGTTATTGTTACTCGGAAGCTTGCGGCAGAGGCAGAAATATAGATGAACTCATCCGTTTTATTCAGTAATTGAATAAAACATTTAATCTTACCTTTCTTCTCTCAAATGTCATTTTAAAGAGTTATTTTTAAATTGGTATGATGGGTTAAATTGGCGCTAAAGTGGTTTTGAGATTTTTTTTTTCATAGTGAACAGAATTCGCGGTATGTCAACATTCTAAAAACAAAACAAAACAAAGTAGGTCAAATTGTGCAGAAAATGTTTAATATTATAAACAATAAAAGAGGATGTGTAGATTTTTTTTTTTGCGATTTGAACAAGATATTAGAGAGAACCGTAAGAAATACGCCTGTCACCCGCTAGTGATCACTTCCCGCGGGACATAGCGGACTAATTTTCAAATTTATCTTATTCGCCCGCGGTGACCAACAACACGCTGTTGCCTCTCGCACGTGCGCTGACGCAACCTCTTTTCTGCGTTGCATCGTAAAAAAAAGAAAAGAAACACTTGCGTGGTGCTTTTTTTGTTTTTAAATGGGAAATGAGAGTTTGTCAATCTAATCTTCCGTTTTCTGGAATTCTCAGAGCCCGTAAACTAAGTTATTACCTTAAACTGACGATTTTAGATAACACTTTAGGTCCTTTTTAGAAATACCCTCGCCCAAGTTCAAGTTTTCGCGCTTCAAGGTAATTTTTAATTTTATATTTTCGCCCTGTCTGCACTTGAAAGCCACCGATGGCGTGATTGGGAAAAGCTAAAGAATGCCCCCAAACGGCGACTGATATTGATTTAGAAGACTGATAATTGCAACACGGGCCAATTTCAACATGACTCGAAATTATAGCAGGCTTCCATCTTTATGACTGAATTTTCCTGGAAACATGTTTTCAGATAACTTTTCCTTTATTGACTCCTTTGCTGCGCCACAATGCCAGCAAAGCAAAAAAGTGCTAGATCAACGCCCCTTCAATGTGCCTACGTCTTGATTTTGAAGAACCCAGGTGGCGGCTCTTAGTTTCTGTAATGGTGGTTATTGAATTCGAACACACGGGCTGGTGCGTACTTTATAATATTCTTAAGTATATTTTAGTATTGTAAAATTAAATAGATTCATTTAGCTTTCTTTTTTAACATCCCATGACTGTTTTGTTGTTCTATGAATACAAGAAGCAACTTACATATTTCAAGTTCTCAGGACTAATCATGCTTTTATATTGTTTTTAATACCTCTTGAAACTTACTGCAAATTCAAGTTATAATCGAGCGATTGTTCTACAATATTATCCAATTAAATATAGACCGCTATTTTCTAAGAGTATGCGATAGCAAACAGCAAATATCACCCTTTAATTATCTAAAATAATGAAAACAAAAACCATTCGTCTTACAAGTGCAACTTCATAGCGGTTTACGCTTCCTTCGTATACGCTTGGCCCCGTCATGTGGCATTGACCTCCTGACGCAATGTCGCTCTCTAGGTGCGTCCGAATTATGATTCCATCGACGTGAAAAGAGCTACAAGGTAAAAGAGGTTATTATGGCGAATACGAACGGCACCCGTGGTAAACACGAATCATGACGAAGAAATGCTAAGCTTCATTTCATCTTAAGTACATGCGCAGCGGACACTACTAGCTGGTGGGACAAAGCAAAGGGCTCCAAATACAAAAATACCGTGGTTTTTGTCATGTTTCTGTATGTGTTCTATATTCGTTGAACCAATCTTAAACAAAAAAGTCCTCGTAACTCGCTTTTTGATGAGGCTTTTTAGGATACATTACCTCGTAGTCTCGGATGCGTGCGGACTTAAACTGAGACGAAGTATCGCAAACGGTAGAAATAGAAACGCAAAAAGCGACCTAATGACATCATGGAAGAAGGTACTACTTCATGTAAAGTCGATAGTGTATTGTTGGCATATTGCAGCGCGCGCACCTGACCATGGCAGAAAGCGCGCTCGTGGCTCTAACGGTTATCGCGCTTGCCTTCCACGCAAAAAGCCAGGGTTCAATGCCTGGCCTTGGGTACACGTTTTTAATGCGAAAGCATCAATTTTTTTATGAAGAGAGCTGACGTCATCAGTTTGAAGCGAGAAAACATCAACTAGTTTCCCCGATGCCAAAGGAGCGAATTAAAGCTGATGGATTTCGCCTTCGGTTACGTTGGCTGGCGCGCGTCAACGGGCTCCCAATGGCGGCTGCGGTCGTCAGTTTCCACGACCACTCACCTCGTGGCGCTGCGTGTCCATCAGCGCGCCGTTAACACGGAGCGTTCAAGGTAAGCGTGCCAAGGGGAGCACGCGCGCTGACCGGCGACAAAAAGTACACAGCCGGCGAAAAAGATAGCGGACGTGCGGCTTGCATGCTTTCGCATTCACGACTCATAGGAAGTGCTTAGGTGTAGCTCGAGCTTTAGTGGACTTTGTAATGTGATTTTCTGGTAAATTCGAGAACCGTGTTGCTTGTCCTAGGTCATAATGTTCTATGCGCCAAATATTCTAGGCCGATATTTCCAGAATCCCACGCGTGTTCAAAGGCGCTCCGCGTGGCGAGCCGAGGCCAGTCTCACCCCAGCGTTCGATCCTGCTGTTACGATGAATTTGACGCCCGTGACGCTCTGTTGTTACCTCATGTTTCCTTTTTGTTTCGGGCACACGTTCGCCCCATTAAACATTAAAGTTTCTGTAGTATTTTCTTCTTCGTCACCTCGTCATTCGTGAGATTTTGGTGCAAGTGCGGGGTACCGCACGTCCGTTCAGCGCACCCTCAGAGGCCCTGCAGTGCAAGTCCGCCCCGAACCCCGGAGGACGCAACGAAGACCAGACCGAGACTCGATCAAGTCACCGTAACTAAAGCCTACAACGAAGTTAGGACTTTTACCCCAGAACTCAAAGACCAAGAAAACTACGATGCCCAAAGAGAACCCGGTCGCCCGTTCCGTCGTCTACCTGCCTGTCGCTCCTAGGACACCAGCCTTCTTCCACGCCGTAAGCCACGAAGACATCGACAGCTCGGTCCAACAGTACGAACGAGTGGCTCGCCATAACAGGTAGACATCGGAACAGCATCTTAAGGAATAATTTCTTCGCTTTGCAAGCAACCGCGCGGAACTGGTACGATAACTACAAAGCATGAATCACCTCCTGGGAGCAGATCAAAGCTGAGTTACGAAGAAACTTACCAACCAACAACGAAGAAAACGCGCCGAAGGCCTTCTTCAAGCGAGGGTTCAGAGCCCTGAGGAGACCGTCGTTAGCTATGTCGAAGATGTCCTTCGACTGAGCAGCTGCACGGATGCTGACGCACCTGAAGAAAAGAAGATGAAGGTCCTAATGTAAGGCGTAAAGAAAACATTTTTGTAGGCCTCGTGTGAAGCCCGCCTACCACCGCCGAAGGTTTCATCACTGAGGCCACAAACATCGAAAGTGCTCTTCAAGCACGTGCCTCACACTTCCAGAGACTTTCCGGCTTCGCTGCTCTCTCGCCGTCTAGCTGCAGCATCCCGGATATCCGCGACACCATCCGGGACATTGTCCATGAGGAAATCAAGAAGCTCCTGCCTGCTGCCCACCAGCGTTCTTCACTGTCGGTAGCCGAAGTTATCCGTGAGGAAGTTCAACGGGCATTGCAGCCCGCGGCCTGCGTAGCAGCACCAGCGTAGCAGCACCCGAGGAGCCCTCCCTGACCTACGCGGCATTAGCTCGGAGATTGGCGCCAGCTGCCCGGCAGTATTCCACGCCACCTCGACGTGAGCCAGAGCCGCAGGCCTTCCGACGTCGAGAAGGGAAGCCCCAGCTCGTCCATACTGAACAACCGGCGCCTATGAAGATGTATGTGTGGCGCAAGGCCGATCGACGCCTGCTGTGCTACCAGTGCGCTGAAGCGAACCACATCTACCGTCGATGCCGCTACCGTCAGCTGGGCCTATGAGGGTTTGCGTCCAATGACCCTCGACCACGTCTTGGAGAGCGACCTTGGGACATCGAGCACTACCTACGCCATTTTTAATCTCTTCAGTCGTCTCCCCGCCGAGGATTTCGTTCACCGTCTTCCCGACGCTCGCCATCGCCCTTCCGCCGGTGTCGCCGAGAGAGCGTATCACCCATCGCGTCCAGTCGGGAAAACTAGGCGCGGCAATGCAGGGAGGTGGTGTTGCCGAAAAAAAACGATGCCAAGATCCTGCAAGATCGTCGGAGCTCTCCCACTCTAAAGCCTCAACGCCCCGAAAAGACGTTTCTCCAATGGTGTCGAATGACCTCAACGTTATCATCGACGGCCATCTACGCGACGGCACTCGTCGACACCGGAGCAGACTACTCCGTTTTGAGTGGGAGACTCTCGTTGCCTTCGGAAAGTTACAACGTCGTGGGACGGACCGGACGATACGAATCGCCGGCGGACTTCTCATCACACCTGTTGGCAGATGCACTGCTCGCGTTGACACCCACAGTGAGACGTGCCCTGCCAAGTTCGTCTTTCTTCAAGACTGTGCGACGGACGTTATCCTCGGAGCGGACTTTCTCTGCGAGTACAGCGCCATCATTCACCTCGGAGAAAGCCGGCTGACGCTACGAAAACCTGCTCCACCACCAGAGGAACCCGAGGTGACGTCATCTGCGGTCGGGCTCCTGGCAAACCACGTGAACTTACCACCGTGGTCGAACGTTTTCGTGCTCGTCGGGGTCGATGAGGCACTCTGCGGCCACCTTCCTGCTTGAGGAAAGCCTCCAGTTGCTTCTAGGAAGAGGGATCGGCGCCGCAAGAGGCATCGCGGAGATTCAACACGGACGCACTGCTGCACCTAGTACACGAAATTCCGACAGGAGGCTGAGCACCTTACGAAAGGCACCGCCGTGGGTCACGCCGAGGAACTCCCGGACTCTGCCGCGATCGCCCGGAATATCAGAAGACCTCTCTTTCTGGCTAGCCAAAACAACGCCGCCTTTGCAGTTCGACATAGATCCAACCCTGCCTACACCACAACGACGACAACTCAGTGACGTTCTCGACGAATTCAATGAGTGCTTCCCCAAGTCGTGAAAGGTGCTCCAAACGAAGGTTGCCAAACTTCGGATTGTTACTGAGGACGACGCGCTTCCTGTTCATCGATCGCCGTGCCGCGTCTCTGTGAAAGAGAGATAGTCATTCAGAAGCAGGTCCAACAAATGCTCGATGACGACATCGTCCAGCCCTGAAACAGTCCGAAGGCTTCACCTGTAGTCCTAGTGAAAAAGAAAGGCGGGACTCTTCGGTTCTGCTTGCTCTATTGTCCACTGAATGCCGTAACAAAAAATGAAAGCCGTTTACAACACCCTGTAACGCCGAACTAGAGCGCAGCTCTTGAGGAGTGAACGGAAGGGTACTGAGGAGAGGTTAAACTCTCCCTCCTCCCCTTCCTCCTCCTCCCTCCTTCCTCCTCCTCCTTCCTCCTTCCCCTCCTCTCCATCCTCCTTCATCCTCTCCTCCTCTCTCCTCCTCTTCCTCCTCTACTCCTCCCTCCTCCTTCCTTCTCCCCTTCCTTCTCCTTCCCCCTCTTCCTTTCTCCTCCCCTTCCTCCCCTTCCTCCTCCTCCTCCCCCTACTCCTCCCGCCTCCTCCCTCCCCCCTCATCCTCCTTCCCCACCTCATTCCTCCTCCTTCCTCCTTCCTCCTCCTCCTCGTCCTCACCTTTCCGCGCGGTGCATTATGGGATATCTCCCATGATGCACCGCGCGGTTACGCCGACGGCGACGGCGACGGCGATGCCGCTCAAGCCGGAAACGGGCGCCTAAGAGCTGCGCTCTAAAAAGGACGTTTACCCGCTGCCACTCATCGACGACACTCTGAACCGGCTGCGCCGCGCCTGATATTTTTCGTCGATGGACCCATCGACCCTCAGAGTGAGAACTGGCAGATTGAGGTTGACGGACGGGATCGTGAGAAGACTGTCATCGTCACGCTGGACGGACTGTACTAATTTAAAGTGATGCCGTTTGCACTGTACACGCACTGGTGACGTTCTAGCGCGCAATGAACACCGTTCTTTCTGTCTTGAAATGGCAAAGCTGTCTCGTGAAAAGTCACTGGCGAATACGCCAGCGACTTTTCACGAGCACCTCTGACATTTGCAAGCCGCGCTACAGGCAATCCATAATGCTGGACTGGCCCTAGAAGCCATCAAAATGTCGGTTTGCTTCCGGCAAGCTCAAATTCCTGGGTCATGTCGTGAGTGCTCAGGGTAAGAACCCTCACCCTGCAAAGATATCCGCTGTTGCCGAATTTCCAAAGTCATCAGACTAGAAAGCCGTACGAAGATTTTTTGGTCTCTGCGCTTACTACAGACGTTTCGTTCGAGATTTTGCCAAGATTTCTGCACCGCTCACGCATCTCACGAAGGACGACGTGAACTTTAAGTTGGGGAAGAGGAAAAACAAGCGTTCAACTTTTGACGAACTGAAGGAAAGACTCTAGTCGCCCCCTATTCTCGGACACTTCAATCCATCAGCGGAAAGGGAAGTTCACACGGACGCCAGCAACGCCGGCCTTGACGCTTGTATTCGTCCAAACACAAGACGGAGCAGTGAGGATGATCGCTTACGCAAGCCGGGCAGTGTCCAATGCAAAAAAACAATTACTCAACGACCGACAAGGAATGTCTCGCTGTCGTCTGGGCGTTAACCAAGTTTCGTCGGTACCTATACGGGATCCCGTTCCGCGTTCTCACGGACCACTACGCTTTCTCTTGGCTCACCAACCTCAAGTACCCGTCATGACGCCTCGCTCGCTGGAGCCTTCGACTGCCAGAATTCGACGTAACGATTGTGCATAAGTCTGGCCGCCAGCATATGGACCCCACTGTTTTTCTAGGGCCGCAGTCGAATCTCCTCTGGACAGCAGTGACGACGACAATGACGCCCGTTTTCTCGGCGCAATTACAAATACCGATATGGGCGCACTTCAACGCGACGACCCGAAACTTCGCGCCGTGGTCGACCACCTCGAAGGTCAAAGAAGTTCAGTTCCGTGAGACTTGGCCCCAGACTTGTCAAGCTTCTCTCTGCGGCGAGGCGTGTGCTCTTAAAGAAGAACTTCGGAACCACCAACACTGACTGGCGGCTGGTACTTCCTGCCAGCGTTTGAGAATAAATCTACCAAGCATTGCCACGATGACCCGACGGCTGGACACCTTGGCTATAGAGGACGCTGGCCCGGATTCGTGAAAAGTACTATTGGCCGAGACTCCTGAAAACCGTCCATCTGTACAGACAGTCGTGCCATAAGTGCCAAAGACGTAAGAAGCCTAAGACGAAGCCAACATGACCCCTGCAGCCGACATTTGCCCCGACTAGGCCCTTCCAGCTGGTCGTAATGGATTTACTTGGGCCGTTCCCAACATCGACGCAAGGAAACCGGTGGATTATCGTCACCACCGATTATCTTACACGATACTCCGAGATAAAGGTTCTTTCGTCTGGAACAGTGGTTAAAGTTCTCAAGTTTTTCGCGGAGTCCATTCTCCTTCGACATGGCTAACCTGAAGTGCTGATCACAGATTGAGGGTCATCTTTCACGGCACAGCTGAGTCAAGATGTTCTTCGGCTCAGTCACACCAGCCATCGACAAACCACCGCTTATCATCGGCTAACGGAGCGGCTCGACAATACGATCGCTGACATGATATTTATGCACGTCGACGTAGATAAGAAGACGTGGGACAAGGTGTTGCCATACGTTACGTATAGGTACATCACAACGGTTCAAGCAACCACGTGAATGACGCTGTTCCAACTGGTACACGGCCGAACGGTTACCACGGTGCTCGATGCAATGCTGCCTCATGTGCCAACCGAAGATGGCAACGACGACGCTCAACTCATCTATCTACGCGCGGAGGAAACTCGTCAACTGGCAAGAATCAAGATTCAAGACGAGCAGCGAGGCGACGCACGCCGGTACAACCTTCGTCGCCGGGACGTCCACTTTCAACCCGAAGACCGGGTATGGGTGTGGACACCAATAAGGCGCCGCGGTCTCGGCGAGAAGCTTCTGAATCGCTATTTTGGACCCTACAAGATGATCCGACGCCTCGGCGATCTGAACGACGAAGTTCTCCCCGCCGAAACGCGCCCAACTGCAAGACGCCAGCCACGACCGGAGGCGGTGCACGTTGTCCGGCTCAAGCCGAATTACGAACGATAGGACTTTGGACTTTCGTCAAAGGGTGCACTCTGAACTGTGAACAGTGAACTGTGGCTCGCAATTCTGCTGTCTTTTTGTCGTGTTTTTTTTCTTTTATTTTCTGCTGCATAGGAACGATGCATTTTTAAAGAGGGAAAAATGCCGCGTACAAACCTGACTAAGCAGGTTCATACGCGTGGCCTCACGCTTATCGCGCTTACCTTCCACGCAAAAAGCCAGAGTTGTACGTCACATCGTCATTCGTGACAATATTCCTGAAACGTATAAAAGGAGCTTTGTCTAAGAAAGCTTAGGTGTACGATAGAAACAAATCGCTTGATTCAATAGGCCACATGCGAAATTGTTTGACCGCCTGGCAACAGTTTGTGCGCTACCTTTTTTGCTGCCTCAAATTTATTTACTGTTAGTGAAGTTTGTGGAGTTGTCGAGAAGAATCGACGCCTATTACCCACCGTTATCGATCCCCAGGCACACCTGCGTGCTAAGGTTTGGTATTGTTTTACGCTGTTCTTACGTATATACGTGCTCGTCGCTACGCCGCTCGCTGGTTTCTCGCCAAATAACATGCCGGACTTAAACATCAGCTTGAAATTTGGCTTTCATGTTCCGGCTAAGGCACAGACGCGAGTGACTGGTTTTCAGAAGCGTACTCAGCGCAGTTGCTTGCGCGAGCGAAAGGGATCTTAAGATCTAGAATCTCGCGGTGGCGTTACCAGCACCAAAAAAAACTTCCGAGATGGAGCATGTTCTTTGGCGACCCACTAAATTTCGCTGTGCATTTCACATATGGTCAATTTATTCCTACATAATAGGTAGTTGAACTTTTTTTCTACCATATATCCTTCTACCGATTAAGATGTACATCTTATCTTACGTAAGCCTTTGTATACAATAATCAAAGATCGCTTAACATCTGTTGATTTGTACACATCATGCAAAGATTTTAACATTTTAGTGATCTTGTTGGATTAGGTCACTCATTAGTTTTGGCGAAAACTTTTTTGCATGTTTGCAGAAGACGACATCACAAAAAAGTTATTTATTATGAGACTACATTTTATGCAACGTGCATGCATTGCTAGAGTATTTTGACTCTCCTCCAAACACAACATCCAGTTGTCCATGAATGTGTCCACACAGATATCGTTTCTTACATATAAATATGTAGGTCCGAACGATCTCAAATAAAAAGTTAACAAAATGCAGTCCGCTCTGACTAGCGCAAAGCTGCATAATTCTGCAAGTGAAAGTTATAAAAAATTTTGAAATCAAATTAATCTAATGTTAAAGCGTATAAACAAAATTGTTTACTTTGTGTCAATAATAATCCCTGAGAAGGGGAACACAGGAACAAAAAAAAATAACGCAAATCTCCAAACACAGCTATAGGTGACTGGTTGCGCGCTCGAAAGAATCCGTCTGGTCCCGGGTTCGATAAACGGACCAGCCGAATCAGTCACTTATAGCTTTGTTCGGAGGTGTGTATTTGATCATGTGTCCCCTTTGTTCCCCTCCTTCGTGAAATATTATTTTTCTGCCATTATTGTCCATCTCGCTTGCGCCTTTGGATCAATTGCATCTTAATCATACTGTTTACATTGTCTTTTTTATTCCTCCTATAATTCTCAATATCTGCATCTTTTTTCTAATCTTTGTGCCAAACATATGTGAGTACTTTTCGTTGTTGTTTTATTTCGCGTTTTACTTCCCATTCTATCACAAAAAGTTATACCTATGTAAAATATTTTATACATATAAAATAAATAAGTGTAAACAAACACTGGAGTCTTGGGCATAAAAGAAAGAACACGGCTGACACTGGAAATAGAGTATATATACAAGCAGGAGCAGCGAACTAAACATAAAACCATTATTCTAGAAGCTTTCCGGGATGTGCTGTCTTTAAAGCTAGCGCACATAATGCATTGTTTCTGCAATTTTCAGGAAAACAACACGCATGTGCTAAGCTGTATAAGTGCTCGCTGGGCTGTAGAGTAGAACGCTGTATAAATTGTAAGCAAAACAGTGCGATGGAGCACAAAAATCAACCTTTTATCTACCGTATTAAATGCATTTTCTAAATGCGGATGATTTATACTCGTCCCGCCATTAAGTTCATTACCTCAAGATTTAAAATAACCGGCAAATGAAGAGCTACTGAAGGTTATACCAAAACAAACATTCCGATACTTCGTGTTTTCAGTGGCTTGATGTCACATGAAATCTCAAAAACTACTCAGTCAACCAAACAAAAAACAGTACTGTGAACACTTAATGTTCGCAGTCCCTTAATTCCCGCAATTTCGCGAATTCAGAATTTCGCGCAATTTATGGGAACGCGAACAATTCGGTCCTGCAATGTTGTCCAATGCAGGCGTCTGCAGCTCGTAAAATTTGCTCGCCGCGATTATTATCCTATTTGACCAAATAAGCAAATAAAGTCCGCGAAAAGAAAAGGTTTTACAGTATTTCGGGCGTTTTATTATCTGCTATTGTGAGCAGTGTTTTTTACTTTTTTGCTGAGGCGAATTGTTTTATTTATAATTTCATTCCATGAACCTGCTAGTAACCCGTTTGAAACCAGGTCTTTGCATCAATAAAACATTCGAAATCACGTTTCCACTCGAGCCGGCGGTATATCTCAGCTTCTCAGATCAAATTGGAATGTTAAATAACAGCGAAAACATAACGTTGACATCAAATTAGGCGTAATAGTTTAGACACTTTTGTTGGTGTTTTGAAGCAATTTTTGATTCAAAACAGTGACAATTAATTTTCAGGGTTTGTTCTTGCATGACCTTAGGATCAGTCACAAATTAAATATTCCTGTTTTGCAGGCGTCGTTTACTCAATGATATAGATCTAAAAGGACTATAATTTTCAATATTTCTTGACACATTTCTTTTATATTTAGATATTTCAGAACACTTCAAGTAAGTACTTAAAGTAGTAATTTTTCGATCTCTCCAAAGAAACTTCGGACAGCGCTAGATGCCTTTACATACAAGAAAATAATACATTAAACGCCCTCCTTTTCGAAACACATAAAAATACATGGCAATATGTTGCGTATGGGATTGGGAGAATTGTATCAAACCTGCTTTAAACTTTCGAAACACTAATGTTTTTATTTACAATGCTAAGCGTACTTAGGACAAGAGATGCACATTATTATGAAGACACTAATCGCGTCAGCAACTGTGTTTTGCAGCACAACAACGAAACTCGTGCCGTAAGTATACGTTTATCTTTAATTTGTTTCAATATTTCTGTTTAATATTCGTGCTTACCTTACAACCAGGGTTCATCTGTATTGTAAAAAAGTTGTACTTTTTACTTGATGAAGAATTACTTTTTTAGGAGTATTAAGAATGGCAAAAACTTTTGAATAAAATGTTCTTAACTTATTATTGTTTTGTATATTTGCATCAATATCATTATGTCGTAAAAGCTTAGCCACAGAACTACTGGACATCATTAAGTATTTCGATTGAATTTATGTGACAATATGTTTCTGCAAACGATATGCATGTTAAAAACGTTCCCTTATTAAGTGTCCCGCTTTGGATAAATGCAGATGTAAGTCAGGTGAAATTTTAGTTTAATATATATGCAATTTAAATTTATCCATATTATGGACACCCAAATAAAGGTGCCTTGGGTCTTCTCCTGGGCATCGCCGTCCCAAACACGACGAGTAAGGATGAACCGCTCTCGCGCAGAGCCTGAATTTCGTTAACGCCGCCGATAACTGGACACTCACCCAGACTACGGAACCACCGTAACGCCAACCGCAGAACCACCTACTGAATGACCGAAGGATCCAGATCACACAAAAATTAACGTAAGAACCTGCACTCAAACTGCAGCAGGGGATGAACGAAGATCAGAAAACTGATACAGAACTCTACTTTTACGGCATTTTTGGTTGGCAGCTCCTCTGCATAACATTCTAAGCATGCAACTACTGCTTTATGACGTGGACAACTGGCATGCTTGGTTTGACGCACGACGATGGTCCTAAAAAGGAACTCCAAGACATCTTAGAACACCAAGAAAACCTTAACTTCATCATAACGAGGCCTGGTTCTGAAGCTGTAGACAGCGCATATTGCAAATCATTCAGCCCTGCTAATTTCGAAAGGTCTGGGTACCTACACTACGACGAGGGACACTCCAAAGGTTATCCAAACTTACGATGACCTCGTGCACCACGACAATAACTACGACGACAGAGCACTAGTGGAGTCTGACACAAGAGCGACAAAGTGCGACCACGATTGACCCAAGAGCAACCTGAGCACAGACCGATACCGTAAAGACAGGTATTAGAGAATAGAGATTTTTAGGGAACAGGTTTTTACGCAACCCGATACGGTACGATAGGCCCTGGTGGACGCTCACCGCATCTGGGAATCATTTTGTGGGAGCGCAGGCGCAGTTGATACCGAAGAGGCATACTGTGCACTATAGGATGTGCAAAACGGTTCTCCAAAACGTGTTTTATTATAGAGTTTTAAGGGACCGTTTTGCGCATATTTTACGGTATAGACGGTCCATCCGGTAAAACTCTGCATTTGGGAGTCTTCTGTCAGGCTGCATGCGTAGTTCGTACCGGAGAAACCATCACATCATACCCTATCAGATGTGCAAAAACGGTTGCATCACAAAATCTTTATTGATGGTGCACTTCGATTACCCGGATAACTATAGTCGATAGTCCAACTCCGCCTTCGCGAATGCATCGAATCACTATCGGTTATACTCATCGGGAACGAGAGGTATCGGAGAATTTACACTTTTTTGACACAGACTACATACACAAAGTCGACCATTCCAACGGCAGATCGACAGGACCGCCGACCCTCCTAAAGAAAATGAATGTAAAAACAGTGGATACAACCGACCATGGCCATGCTAAAAGCCTCCAGCCAAAAACACGCTGTCGACCGAAAAATACGTGAATAACTTGCACGACAGAGAAAATGCAAAACGCCGCCCCACCTTTTTGGCTAAAATAGATAGATGTCTGTAGTACTGCTTGCAGTAACGCGTTTACAAGCTAACGGCGTTACGCGTGGAGTGCACTTTTTCAGTAGGAGATAAACCTCGAGTCGTAACCTTTACAAAATAGTAACAGGCAACGTGTTTACGATTCTTCTTACTTCGGGTTGCGGGCAACACTCTTACGCTTTACTCGTTACTTCCTATATAACACTGAAAAAATGTATACCTAAAAAAGATCCGCAGTTTCTACACTTCGTTTCATCTTAGTTCAGACGCAGCCGTACGCTGCTTTGAGCTGAAAGAGAGCAACAAGCAATCTTTAAAAGGGCACCATTTACGGATGCTGAGAAGATTTAACGCGTCATTAAACCTCGGCAGCTGGGGACTGAAGCGCAGGAAAGCCTCTCGAAGTCCGACGAGATGCGACGGGCCCACCCGTGAAGTCATGCCACCGCTACAGCAGAACGGCGACGCGTCTTCTGAGCACGGCCAGGACTGAGCAACGGTGCGGGCCAGAAGGATTATCAGCGGCGTATCGGATTTCGTGAGTGCGCTCGGTGCTGTTCACAATCCGCAATAATGAAGCCGTTCAGGTGAAGCGGCTGTGAAGCGGCGTTCTACCGAAGTGAAACGCTGACGCGACGTGTGGACTGGCGCGACGGGCGGGGATGCAGGCATGCAAGGCAAGAACCCGCCGTGGTGTGGAAGTTGCGGCCGAAGGCAGATTGTCTTCCATATTT
>JAZHYW010015558.1:0-42460 GCA_037355805.1 Ixodes ricinus
TATATAATGAGTGAGGGGAATTTATTATAATGGTATCATAAAGCGCGTACCAGGTGTGCATGGACCATTGGTGTTTTTTTGGAATCTTCATAGTTCCTCCAGTGATAGCGTTCTTCTCTGTTCTCTCACCTTCCTTGAGCTGCTTCAGCTAGAGCATGAGCTGGCTGCCGCGGCGTCCCCCCGCCCCCTGGACGCCCCGCTGGTATGCGTGGGCCACAAACTGAACCTCTACCATACGGCAATTTCTGTCCTAGAACAACTATTTGAACATGTGCCCAAATTGCGTTCTTTCATGCCACAATTGGTATCCATGCAACGTTTTGATGGTATTAACAGTTCCCATGGGATTTTATAGTTTCTTCTCTGCTTCTCTCTGTAGGGAAGTCTAATGCGGCCACTTGCATGCAAGACCTCTTTGGCGCCAGCAGCAGCGTGTTGCAATACACAGTGTGCTATGACACAGACGACAGGCATCTACAAATATAAAGCTGTGGTCATGTGCTGGAACTCAGTTTGCTGGTGTGAGAATATCCTAAATTGATTACTTTATATGGGAACCCTTCAGGGATCTTGCTTACTTATGTTGGTGTCTTATTGCACTGCATGATGTCCCAATGCCACATGACATTTGTGTCATATGACAGCATGGTGTCATGTGACGTCGCAGTGTGACGGTCACAATTTTCCGAGTTCATTTTTAGCAAAATTCAGATAGAAAGTACTGCTCGTTAAGAACTCTGTCAAGTGCTGTCACACCTTTACTGCTTTTGATGGAATGTCTAAGCCAGATGATTTTAAGTGCCTATCACAAAATGTTTATCATGAAAGTCATATATAGATCAGCGTGATGCCAAGATACCTGTTGACTTGTGCTTGAAAATAATACTTGAGCAATCCTAGAGAGGTACTCTTGCGCTTTGAGGCGCTCGTAAGCTAGGTATTCGTTGATGACATTGAGGTGGAGAAAGGATCACAACACAACCGGATTATCTTGAACGGTTTATCCGACTGCTCGTTCCCTCGCGCTTTCGATTCCACAACCCCTGGTCTTCTTCTGCTCCAGACAAAATGTCTCATGCCAGTGGTGTTCATTGTTAAATTTTTAACATCCTCCCCTCGCTCACAAAATGAGGAAATCGGGGATAAGATTTACCAAGTTACCAAAAGAGCAGAGCAGCTACACTATCCGTCGAATTACAAAACCCGACGGCAGCTTAACGGCATACGCCCTGACACTTCCATCTCTTGCTAAAAACGCCTCATTGGCACGTACCAAGGTTCAAAGATGTCTTGGGGTGATACGGTCGTGCAACAGCACTACATCCCCAACGTTCGGTGCGCGGTTGCCGTTCGGTGCGTGGTTGTGCAAGGTGCGCCGAACGAAGCTCTGGTAGGTACTCGTTCTTCCAATGCACCCAGAAGTTGTTCATGAGCCTCTGCCTATATTTCCATCGACATGTTTGTGAATCTATCGATGACGAGTTTGTTGGCTCCGCCTCTTGGGGAGTTATCAATCGCCCTCCGATGAGTAGGTGAGCGGGAGTTAAGACCGCTGGTTCGCAATTATCGGCATGAAGGGTAGGTGAGGGGCCGAGAATTGAGCGCTGCTTTGAAGTCAGTTAGTACCGTCGTTAGTCCTTCAAAAGACAAGCTCTGCAGTCCAATAATTTTCCGGAGGCACGTTTTCACTGACCGCACCATTCTTTCCCACCGGCCTCCCCACCAGGCTGCCTGTTCTACGATGAACTTCCAGGTGATTCGGTGAAAACTGCAGAAGTCTTGGGATTCCACACTGCCAATAGCCTCCCAAAGGGCCGTCATGTCCTTCTTTGTTCTCTTGAATGTGAGCGCGTTCTCGCTATCAATGGTGCTTGGGAGACCTCTTCATGACACGAAGCGTCGCAGGGCCAAGAGAAATGACGCCGTGGCCGCGGCGAATACCAGCTCGAGGTGTTTTGCCCGAGTGGTAGCGCAAGTGAATAAGGAAACGTGGGCCTTGACGCACTGCCCGGTTGAGTTGACCAACAGTGGCCCTGCGAAGTCGATTCCCACGACTTGTACGGGTTGACTCTCTTCCACTCTGTCCCGTGGTAGCGGAGCTACGGTCGCCATGGTCGGTTTTGCTGGAACCGCCGAGCGATGCGACAATCTGCGATTACTCTGGTCATGGCTTGTCGTGAACTTAAGAGCCAAAATCTTTCACGTATTTCTGTCAGGGTGGCCTGCAAGCCTCCATGTAATACTCTGAGGTGAGCATCCAGGACAAGTAATTTGGTCAAAGGGTGATATATTAACAGAAGAGTGGGATGTCTCACCTCCTCTGAGGCTGTAGCTTGGTGAAGCCTGTCCTCGAATATGGAAGGTTCCTGTGCCGTCAAGAAAGAGCTGCAAGTCCGTTATTCTCAATCTTTTTGAGATACGACGATCCGCTTTGAACCAGCTCCTGGATCACTCTGCCGAAGAATTCTCGTTGAGCATTCTTGATCCAGAAAGCTTCTGCATCTGTAATTTCATCTGCCGTTAGGGGCAGTTCAGGTGACGTGTTTTGTCGACGACAACCTTGAACAAATATTTTGATCCAAGCTGTGACACGCAACATTTTGGTACAGCTGCTGAAATTTTCCTCTGTCAAGAGTGCCGTTGCGGCACTCATAGTGGTCAGCAGTATTTTGACCTGCTCTCGTCTCTCCCCGTCAATGCCGTTGAGGATCTCATTTTCTGAGGTACTGCCAATTGGCCAGTTTCGTTGTTCTCGGAAAGCCATTCGGGCCCCGACCTCCATAACTGATAGGCACTTAGAGTACGTTACCGTCTTCCGTCTAGTAGGGGCGCCAGCTGGGTTCGCGCCGGAAGGGCAGTGGTGCCAATAAGAGGGATCGCTTAGTACTTGTAATTCTGTCACCCGGTTGTCGACGAAAGGGTTCCACGCAGTTGCTGATCCTTTAATCCAACCAAGCGCTATCATAAAATATGTCCATTACCATACTGTAACTGCGACACCAAACAAAATGGTACACAGACATTTAGCCATACGTGGTCCCAAGAGGGCTCCCATCAGTTCTAGTCATGGAAGGGTCAGCGTCTTAAGCAGTGAAACTCTAGATTTGAAAAACACTAAAGCGACGCTGGCATTTTCATTTCCGTCCACGGCGCGAAGATAGACACAGGTACCATAAGCCTCAGGGCTGGCGTCAATGAAGGCTTAAAGCTCCAGCTTGCTCTCACCATCAACATTCTATGTCTTGGAGCCATGATTCATGGCAAGTCATTTAACTCGGCGGACCACGTTATCCACTCTTCCCGTAGCGCTTCTGTTAGTTCTTCATCACATCCCAAACCATGTCGCCCATATACGTTGGAACAAAACCTTTACTCGTATGACATACGGTGAGAGGAGCCCTAGTGGATCGAAGATCCTGTACGATGCCTTGAGCACAAAGCGTTTTGTAGTCATGTTTGTCGAGAGAATCTCCAAGAGATCGTTACCAGAGAACTTGAAGGAATCTGTGTGTTTTATCCCACACCAGTACCAGTACCTTTGTGACTTCGTGCGACCTGATTGACGTGATGTCAGGTAAAGTATCGGCGTTCCCCTTTTTTATTGAAGAGGCTCTGCAGTTGGTTGGAATTAGAATTATATTTGCGTAGTTGCGTGCCGGTCTCCTTGAACAATGTCTGTGCTCCATCAACGAGTCTTCGGGCTTCTTCGACGCTTGCTGCTCCAATTAGTAGGTCGTCCACGTAAAATGAGCCAAGCCGAATAGCCACGATATGTTTGTTCGAATCGCTCACGTTCTCCAAGCAATGACGAAATGTCGCCCCAGGTAGGAATGGACTGGCAGTTGTTCCAAAAGAAACTCGCGTCATGTGCCACTCTTTTATATCGGGCAGCGGCTCGTCTGGTCTGGGTGTTTTCTCAAATCAAAGAAACCAAAAAGCGTCTCTTTCACGCTCTACGATTTTTATCAGTAAGAAGAACTTTTGGTGTTCTTACAGATGGCGCATTGGGTTGTCTCGTTCTTACTCTCGTGCCTGTCTTGAAGCGATATTAATGTTTTCAAAGTTTAAGTACCAACTCGCCCAAGAATCCGCATGCATCACAACTTGGCATACGGCGAAGGCTACGCCCCAGTAAGCCCGATTAGCGCTAGCGCTTTCTTCCATGCGGATTTGTCCCCCGGAGAGCGGTCACGTGTTCCTCTCCACCCTTCTGACTTGCTTGAAGCGGCTGTGGCGCTCGCTAAAAACACAAAAAGAAACAAAGGAAGGTGGAGATGCTAAACAACAGGTGAGGTCGAAGGGAGGTAGAGAATGCAGCTAAGTTTTCTCTGCTTGCTTTGTTTGTCCTTCTCGGGCTCAAAAAAAGCAAATTCGGTTTTGCTTTCTCTTCTTTTGCTTTTTTCAACCTCGGTTTTGAGTTGGTCCAGAAATCCGAATACGTGTCCAGCATAGCCGATTCAGAAACGACACTCAACCATAGGTCGGCATTTTAAGCTGTCTTCACTCAAACTCACGATCACCATTTTTTCCACAATCAGAACTCACGCCCACTCACGATCACGATTTATTCAAAATAGGGTCATCACCCGGACTCACCCTCACGGTTCAACACAAAACCAAAACTCACTCGCCGTCATCATCACGGTCGTCACGCTCACAGATCGTCACGGTCATCACACTCACAGGTCATCACGAATCATCAAACTCACAGGTCATCACACTCACAGGTCATCACGAATCATCAGACTCACAGGTCATCACGACTCACGGTCCTCACACTCACAGGTCCTCACGGTCCTCACACTCACAGTCATCACGGTCCTCACGGTCACTCACACTCAGAGGTCCTCACGGTCCTCACACTCACAGGTCATCACGGTCCTCACGGCACTCACACTCACAGCTCCTCACGGTCCTCACACTCACAGGTCATCACGGTCTTCACTGGCACTCACACTCACAGCTCCTCACGGTCCTCACACTCACAGCTCCTCACGGTCCTCACGCTCATCACACTCACAGGTCATCACGCTTACAAGTTGCTTTCTTCGTGTTTTTTTTGTTTTGTTTTTCGCAAGCCTGGTTTGTCTTCGCGTGAGTCGTGCGGCGGGAAAACTACCCCAAAACAGTAAACTTCTGAACCGCTTATTCAATTTGAAAGAAATGTACTATGTTTATGTTTATACTCTGCACATTTCTACCACATTTCGTTAACCAGGATTAATTACGAAAGAAACTAACTGCAAGCTGACGAAAGTGGGTGTGTTGAACTTTCGCCTGCTGACAAGGGCGGCGGTAAAACACAAACGCGCCTTCCGGCAGGTTACACAGACAACGTCGCAGTGATTAGAGCATCGACTCGCTGTGCATACCTCGCTCATTTGTACACAAATAAACGATTACTACATATATCACCCCGTTTCTTTTTTTGTGCCACCCACACGTACTTCTACGGAAGTTTATGCAGCATATATATAATAAACATATGCAGCGACCAATTTATTTTTCTGTTTTGGGAGGGCGGTAATATTAGGTAGGGTGGTTACACGTGACGTACATCTGGTTTGGAATCTCACCATAATCCCTGTTGGCAGTGGTGTCCGTCAGTCATATACTATAAAGTATATAGTGCGAGCAGAGGCCGCGGAGGCCGAGTTTTCCTTCTCACTCGAGTTGCTTCTCGTTTTGTTGATAGACCGTGCTTGCCGGAGTAGGGTGCTATTTAAGGAATCATCGGCCGGCATTGTTTTTCAGTCCTCTCGGCCTTTATAAAACACTGTCAGCATTTATTATCTTGATACATGCAGCCGTCCTTGAATTGGTTTCGTTTGGATTGGTTTAACATGGCTCTGCTTGGTTTGGTTTGGAGTGGTTTGAGGGTTTGGAATCGTCTCCGTGTGTCTCTTTGTCGCGCTCTCGATCACGTAGGGTGCGCCACTTTTCATGTGCCGCGTCATTCTTGGCGCGCAGTTCTATAATGGGCAATCAGTTCATCGAACAAGGTTTCATAGACAGATCGTTTCATCGACACTACGATGTTTCATCGGCAGATCGTTTCTTCGACATTTGTTTCATCGATGTGTCATCCGCAGATCGTTTCTTCAACATTCGATGCTCGGCAGAGCTTGTTACATTTCGTCGACACTTTTTTTTTCTCGGACGTCTAGACGACATTTCTCTTTCTCTCTCTTTCATCGACGCGGCGTTGGCTTTTTGACGTCTCGCGTTCTTCGCGTGTTCGCAGCGCACTACGGTGTCCGCTTCGGACAGGGCGCAGGTGGCGCAAGCGCAAATGCTCCTCACTCTTCGTACGCTGTGCGCTGTGCGCTACGTTGCTGGAGTGGTGCGTGCGGCGTGGCGGCCTTTTGGATACGTTTGGCCGTTTGGGCGCGCGCTCGGCCTGTCTAGCGACTCTGGTCTAGCGGATATTTGTTTACGTAAGGAGCGTGCCCTATGAAGCGTGAGACTCCCAAGCCAGACGGCCGGACGTAATTGTTGCTTTCTGTCGTGCTTTTGGCTGCGTGCACACTCGAAGCTCGCGATATGCTGGATCATTCCAAACTTTTTCTAAAAGGGGTGTTTCTCGACGCAGTGGTGGCCTAGTATACCGCTCATCTTTTTATGCAATCATGTGAGGTTCATTTTGTGCCCAGTAATGCACGCGAAATACCAAAACTGACGTTTTGCATTCTCGCCTAGCAAGTGTTCCGAAAAAGGTAGTGACGTAGAGGTTAACCTGTCGGTTTCAGTAGTCTTTAAGAGTCGATGAACGAAATATTGACATTGTTATAGCTTGTGAGACGGAGATCTATCGTCCACGCCGTCTTCTTTGCCATTGGACCGCTGACCGATTCTACGTGCTCGAGCTCTCGCTGGAAGCGTGATCCTATTTATACAGTATTCAACAGTGCTCATCCGTGTACTGCATACGTGAAGACTTCAGGTCCGACATATCAATAGTTTATTGTTATCAACCAGGAAAACGCAATATCTCTAAACACCTCCCGACAAAAAAACGAAAAGAAAACGAGAGCTTGCCGTTCGCTTTGACCAATAGACCGATCTCACCAACTGACTGGAGCGTGCGTGACGCAGCCATACTTGTACTTCACAGGAGGCAGCTGTAGTGCAGGAGACGGCTCGTGATCGATACGCGCAAGCCTACAGCGGCGTTAATCCTCGTGCGAAAAGACTAAATTTCCCGCAATGCACTGCGTCTCAGAGCCCGGTTCACACATCTGAGAACGACTGTACATCTGCGTTCCGAGCGACAGAAACGACATCCGAACGACATGGCACCGGGGCGATTCTGTTCGCATTACTGAGCGTGACAGATAATGCAATGAGCAGCTTTATCAAGCAATCATGTGTCACGGTTGTCCCAGTGTCACGTCGTTCGTGTCGTTCCTGTAGCTCGGAATGCAGATGTGTGAACCGGCCTTTACGAGCCTACTCTGATGTTACGCTTGAACGTCACGGAAAATCGGTCTTCCCGCCTTTTCGAGGTGTCGCCACGGGTAGGAATAGATAGCGGGGTCTGTTTAAGTGATCTGTTCGGCACACAAGCGTCAGTACAGGTTATGACTTTGTCAACACTGCCTGAAGCCTATTCCAATTGTAAAATAAGATATCGAAGGCGTCTTCATGGTCCCTTTAAGTGTGCCTGCTTGCAAGACATGAAGTGTCACTGCTTTGCGACCGCAACACCTCACGCGGGCAGAATTTTCGCCCATATCACGAATGGCAGCTGGTTTGAGAAGCTCGTTTTAGCGAATGCCGTTTTAGCGACCACGTTTATCGAATGCCTTTATAGAGAACTCAGTTTAGAGAAAATGGCGATGAGCCTCCTTTAGCGCATTCGGCCGCCGCGAAGCTGCGTGACAGGTAAATCAGGTGAGTTAACATTTTGATTATGATCCGCTCGCAGACTGCCGCCGCGAAGCGTCGGGAGCGCAGCGGAGGGCATGCGCTACACGTGCATCAGTGATGCACGCGAGAAGTGGAAGGTCTTTGTTTTAATAAAGCGTCGCACATTTCGACAAACGACGTTTCTCTAAACTGAGGCTCTACTTTCTCAAACCATGCTTCGATAAAACGTGCCCATTCTCTATAACGTGCTTCGATGAACTGCGGCATTTCTGATCAACCATCGGCCTTTCGAGACAGATTCTCTGTCGCTCGGTTAACAAGTATTCATTCCACGGAGTAGCGCACTTCACAGATTCGCTGATCAATCTTGCCCTCTGCTACACCATTGTAAAATTTCCTTACGGGCTTGAATCATCGCGATATATGTCGTAGGCCTTCAAGCGATAAGAAGTGTTTTAGAATTGAATTGTAAAAAGTTGGTTATCAAATATATTCTTTTTGTTTTACAAGAAATTCTTACCTCACTCTGAGTACCTATGCAAAACAACCATAACAACGTAAAAACCCAACATGAGTAAACAATGGGCAAGGGGAGCACAGCGTCATGCACGCAGCCCGAGAAGCCCGGGCAATTGGCGCCTCGGAGTCGCGTCCAGCCGGCGCGCCGGCAACCCGGCCGTGGCCGTGGGGCAGGCGCCGCGACGTCGCGTGCGGCGCCGCGCGCCGCCGTCCTCTACTTCTCAGTGTAAGCAGGCACACGGCTGAACGGCAAACGGCGAATTCTACGAATCCCGATGAGCCAGTAAATTCATTGGAGTGAGACACGTGACAGCGTCTCACAGGCGTCCATTCTAGATGCCACCTGTCTCTATGCGACGCTCTAATTGGCCCACTGAGTCGTCGCTTCCACAGTTTGCTAAGTCATACTGACATACCTTGGCTCTACACGTTGCGCCATCTAGCGGTCGCAAAATAAAACAAAGTGGATAGGCCAGGGCGGCCCGGGTCGCGGGGACTGGGGCGCATTTAGAAAACACGTGTGAACGTGGCATTTCGGATCGGCGTGAGCCTTTTTGGAACAGTTTTTCGTAAAAGTAAGTCTCAACTTCCCGTCTCCATGATTTCACCGGGCTCCTGTGAAATCTCGCCTACTCCTAGAGTTTCCCTAAAAAATAAACGTCGTTACTGCTGCGTGAAAGACTACCACAGTCGCGAAGGTGACTCAAGTGTCAAACTTTGCGGCTTCCCTTCAAGATCTTGGGAAGCGACAAGGCGACAAAGTGGATTACTGCAGTGCGACGCATCAAGTAAGTGAATTTTACATTAATTGTTGAAGTGAACGAAAATAGATCTGCAGGTTTGGAAAGTGGTCTGACAAACTCGTTTTGCAAGCTACTCGGCAAAACATATATTTATACAAGTTGTTTTACGAGTCTCTGAGACAGCCACATAGAGAAATACGGTAGGAAAAATCGGGCCAATTGTTGCTTCGCTGTGACGTCGAGAGTCAGGCGATCAGGTCTTCAAGCGAGATGCCCGTCGGCCCGTTCCGGCACTCGTAGTTGTAGGCGTGCATTTGGTAGCGACTGCGCGCGCTGTTCGGCACGCGCGGTCGCAACCAAAACCTGCCAAAGCTGAGAGTTTTCAAATAGTGGATTTTCGTAGAACAACTTTTTGTTTGTTTCGGCTACCAAATTTAATGCTGAGTCTGGTAACAAATGTGACGGCGTGTAGAAAACAGGATGCAAAAGTTTTTCTTTAGAAAAAAGCTCATACGAAGCGTAAATAAGTGTACGTGTGCCACGACAGGCAACAAAGTGTGTGACGTGTGACGTGTCTCACACGTACACTTTGTTGCCTGTACACAAGGCGTGTGTACAGCACGCAGAGTTTGGTTCTAATTACCCACATTTTATTCTAGTGTGTGGGGGCGTCGGGAGAAGAAGAGGACGGTCGAGCGAGGCGCGAGCGGGGGCCAGCCGGCGAGGAAGGAGGAAGAGCGTGCTGCACGAGGCTAAGGCCGGGCAGGAACGATAGAGCCGTTCTGGCTGGTCTGGCTCATGGCGATCCCCGGAGCATTCCACCAGCGAGGTTCGGATCAGGACCGGAGGAAACGGCGAGCCCTGGCCATACCGGCAAGCCATGACGATCCAGGAGTGGTTCCGCAGCGAGACTCTGGCTGTGATAGTCCGGAACAGCTAGCCTATGCAGCGCTGGCGTGGTAAGGACGATCAGCAGGCGTGGACACGGACTCCGACTGCGGGCTATGAACGACGGGCGGCAACTAGGGTCGTCGGGTCCGGACTGCCGGCTCTCGAAAACGGGCAACCGGGGAGTACAGTAAACCCATTCGCTGCCTTCTTGTTGTGTTGTGTCACTTCCTGGGAGACGAACGAAGCACAGACCGATCGGGTGGCGATTAATATAGAGCGACCCGACAAGTTGTGAAGACAGCTCAAACTGGTGTCCAAATGACAACTCTAGAATATGCTCTAAACACTTCGACCTATCAAGGCTCCGACGTCTTAAAAAACGCATAAAAGAACCAGGGACATGGCGCGCACGTGCACACGGGGACTGCTGAAATTGGGGTCGCCGCCGCTCGCCACGGCCCGACGGGCAGACTGGCCGCCCCATTAACAGAAACACCTCCGCTTGTGGCGCTGAATGCAGCACTCTCGTGGCGCCGCCTGGTCATTACCGGCTGGCTACCATGCACTTGCGCCATCTTGCCCCGAACGACACATAAAAGCATGATATCGCACAATGTGAAAGATCTCACTGGAAGCTTCGATCGATCATGACACCGCCTTTGTTGCACTCACTTCCTGAGTGATGACTCATTTGCGAAAGGTACGGTGAGGTGTGCTGAAAGATAAAATTGTCTGTGCGACTGGGTGCTGATGAGGATCATGCGAGTCCCTTAATTTTATCGCAGCCGTGTGAACGTTATAGTTCACGCAATCATAAAATGCTATGCCCGCCGGCACCAACTTGGCAACAGGAGCCGAAATCCACACGAGCCTTTCTATGCCACAAAGAGAGGAGCGCTAACCGTTTGGAGCGCTTCCCCAACTCCGACGTTACCGCGCCGCCTCGAGGCGCCATCAATCCGTTGGCGTCTCGCCGTCTGCCGTGAAGCGAAGAGCGAACGCCGAGGAGAGACGAAAGCGAACCCCCTCCCTTTCCCCATACCTCTCTGCCCTCCACAGCTGGTTGAGACATTGCGGAGGGCGCAGGCAAGGAGGAGCTTGCATGAACAAGCACCCCCTCCCCTCCTCCTCCGCCCTCCACAGGACTCAGCGCGTTTAGATGGCGGAGGAGCAGGCGAGCGACACCCAAACCAACCCTGAACCCCACGCAGTAGTTGCGAAGCGAGAGTCTCCTCGCCCACTAAGACGGCCCGGGAGCTCACGTGATCAACCCAGCTAAGATAATACCAGCGCTCACCGCGACTCATCATGGCCATGGTCCTCAGACTCACGTCATCACGCAGACTAATGCAATCACCGGACTCATATCCACCCTACGACTCACGTCTTGATTCAGGCTCATGCTCATGAGCCTCGAAACTCACAATCACACTCAAGAGATCTCAAAACTCACGCTCATGAGTACTTCACTTAGAGCTCCAGCTCACACTCACGCTCATGAGTCCCCAGAACTCACGATCGCACTCACGCTCATCAGTTTTCAGAACTCACACTCAAACTCATGAGTTCTCAGGACTCAAACTCACACTCAAGAATTTTCAGAAGTCACCATCACACTCACGATCAAATTCACGCTCATGAGTTCGCAGGACTCACACTCACACTCACACTCATGAGTTCTCAGAACTCACGATCACACTCACGATCAGACTCACGCTCATGAGTTCTCAGGACTCACACTCATACTCACACTCATGAGTTCACATAACTCACGATCACACTCACACTCACACTCACAATTTTTCGAGACTCGCGGCCTCACTCACGATCACCTCAAATCTGACGGTGAGCGTGAGTGATCGTGAGTGATCGCACTCATGAGTGAGAATGCCGAGGTATGCACTCAACTGACTCAACGAAAAGCGGCGACGGCTACGGTATATGTCAGGATGGCATTCGGCGCGACCGATCCCATACTTGACAGGTATCGGCTGGAATAAAATACTATCGGCACACACTTTCCAGTGACGACACGGGGAGGACGCGGCTGTGTGAACGATACCTTGCACTGATGAGCGCGGTTTGATGCGCATATTTGCCATGCCGACGCTGCAGTGAAGGTTGCGTGGGGTGCTGAAGGACTCATTGCTATGATCCGTGAACCTTGAGCGCTGCCAAGGAACGCTATTAAAGGTGAGATAGCGCAAATGTCATCTATACGTATAAATTTGACACGATCTTGACAAACTTTGGCTAACACAATAAAGAGTGAAGAATAAGAAATCAATCGTGTATTCGATAGTATTGCAGTTACTCATTTTTACACGGTCTGCGTGAAAGGTGTAATGAAGAGAAAGTACACCCTTTTTGTACCATTTTGTTACCTGTATGGTGTAGAAAAGGTGCAGGAAGGCTGTAAAGAGCCCTTACACCTTTGTTACACCTATAAATACTCAAAACGCGTGCGTGTAAAACTTGTGTAAGAAGTGTATAGGAAGAGTGTTCGTTCCAAAACACACCCTTTTTGCATTAACATAGGTGTGAAAATGTTTAGTGTGTGGTCCATGTTCAATCCCTGCAATGACGACAATAGCCGAACCATAACATTGAAACTCAGCGCGTGTGCTCTGCTTTGCCAACCCCAGCGCATTGCTGTGATCAACAATCGCGGCATACAATCGGCTCTAAATCACGTGACCGCTTCCTCTGGCTGCGAGTTGAGGGGGTGAACGCTGCCCGTTTTCTACGATTTCTTTAACGTAAATTTGCAAGCATGGCGCCCCGACTGGTGGCCTATGCGTTCAAGCACGAGCAGAATGCGCGTGAAGGTATCTTTGGCAGGCTTGCAATGTCACGTGCTTCCTCAAGTGAGCAGGAACATGGCGCCGGCCAGATACCCTGTTGGCAATAGTTTATTGAGCTTTGCTTCGCTTATCACCCAGGCGAAAAAGGCTGAGTAACTGAGCTGTGGCCGCATGCGCAGCGTCCGATATACCGCACAGCGGATCAACAGCGCATGCTCAGAAGGTGTTCCACAGCCCAGCAGACAAAGATGGCAGCGCTCAAGAAGGCGAGTTTTGCAAAAGACAAAACTCGACGCTACGAGCTGATGGGACCAATCAGACAGTGTCAAAAGCACCCCATTATGGTGTTCATCATGTTTCTCTACGTGTTCTATCATCGCTAAACCAGTCAAAAACACAAGGGCGACAGTTACTTGCACTTTTGAATGCTGTTTGATTGGTCCCGTTAGCTCGTACCGTCAGTCTGCGTCTGGACTTAAGCTGAAAAGAAGTATAGCCAAATGATGCATGCACTCTCATTTTTGTTGTTGTTCCGAACACACGAAGCATTATAGGACACGTCAGTGCTCGGTGTCCAATGCAGGCAAACATTCGGGAACAATAAAAGAATGCACTGTTTTTGCTTTTCGGCGCTATAGTATGTGTAGAATACAGGCATCGCTGTTTTGGGATGTTTGTTATTACTAAGGCTACCTTTGTTTAGAGTTTACGTGAAAGACACGTGTCGATAAAGGGACAAGAATAGAAATCGCTCTACTTGACTTGCGTTTCTACCACTTCGTCGCTGGATATTTCCTATATGCGAGATCAACAGAGGTGGCGTGAATGTGGAAACGCTGGCTCTCTAAGGAGAAAGTCGGTGATAAAGGCTCAAGAAAAAAAAAGTATGTGGATTATATATTTTGTTACGGCATTTGCTGACTGACTCATCACTGCTTTGTTTTTTTATCAGTCTTTTACATATTTACTTAGATGATAAATACATCTTAATATGGCTTACATTTAGTGAAATAAGTAAACGCCAACTTATCAACGAAAAATATTGCCGGAAAAGCGCCGTTGGAAATTTATTTATTATTTATTTTCGTGTGTTTGTGTTTTGGCCAGAACTCAACTTATACAAATTAATTCTTTATTTATGTTGTGAATTCACGTAGGGAATTTAAAGCGGCTTATTGGACAGCCTGTTCCTAAATTTTGTTTCTCAGTGTGTATGCTTACTTTCCGAAGTTTCAAGAAGCGGGGATTTATCGTCCCCGGTCTCCACAGGAAAAAAAAATGCTGGATACTTTTTTATCCCATTGTAAAAAAGATACGGTAAAAAAAAAAATTAAAGACGTTTACAATTTCTCTGTAATGCCGAATTAAAGCGGAGCTCTTGAAGAGAAGGAGGGGAGGGTACGGAGGAGGAGGCATAAGCTCGTCGGGACCTTCACGAGTGACCGTGATGTCACGCGTGACATAATTATGGGAAACGTCCCACGGTACAACGCGCCGGTCACGAGTGACGCGCGTTGCATTACGGGGCGTTTCCCATAATGCAACGCGTGGGACCGTCGTGACGTCACTCGTGACGTCATGTGTGACGTCAAGATGGGAAACGTCCCATGATGCAACGCGCGAGTCACGAGTGAGACCCGCGCGTTGCAATATGGGACGTTTCCCATAATGCACCGCGCTGTTACGCCGGCGTTGACGCCGACGCCGACTCCAACGCCGACGCCGCTCAAGCCGGAAACGGGCGCCTACAGTTCACACGGAAAAAATAAACACAGTGAAAATGAACGCGGGACAGACACACAGAACTGCGCTTTAAAATCGGAAATGTAACTTTGTATTTTAATTCCTATCTTTACTTTATCATACCATTTTTTAAATGCTAAGAGAATTTGTTTTTTAAAGAAAGTGTGACCGTTTGTTGTGCTGCACCGGATTGGGAAAGCAACCGATGGGGCCACGCACTGCAAAACGTCCAAGTCACCTCCACGCACGTTTGTAAAAATGCTCGTCTTTCTCGATTGGTACCTCCGGCTGAGAAATAGTGAAGTACCAAAAGTCTATGGGGGCATGATATTTCGTAGCACTCCAGAGTTATCAACTGACGTTAAACGAGGTGAATTCTATGATAACAGTTCTTTAAGCCTCGTGAAAAAGGCGACTTGTTTTTTGTTTTTTGACATATAACGGTTGACTGTGAAGCAATTGACGTGCAAATGGAGTTTCTACCAAATTTATCTTTAGGGCTACAAAAGGGGCAATAAGGAAACCGCTAGGAAGTATGTGGGAAAAGTTTATAATTTCTCCCACATTTCACGAGGAAATTAGAATGTCAAAGGAACCACCTCTTCAATTGCTTCCTAGGAAATGTAGGAAAAACAAACGCGGGAAATTAGAAAAATGTAAGTCCATATAATAATCTATAAAAGGAGAGAAAGAAAGGGCCGTGGAAGGAGGGTATGGGGGTAAAACTCACAAACGCACAAAACATACAATTAAGAAGAGCTAATGTCGTGCCATCCTGCTTTGGACTTCTTTTACCTTTCTTTTTTGTTATAAAGAAACGAAATTTTGTTCTGTCTTGGTTTAGCTACAGCTAATCTTAAAACACAAAAAGCTCTTCTTTTTTTTAAATTTCGGCAATATAGCGTCTTCAAAGTCTGAGCAAACGTTAGGTTTGCACTGGAGTCATTAATTTTCTAAACGATGTTGGTTTTTTATCTTTTGTGTTTTGAAGTTGTATTTTTATTAGTATCATTTCCGCTAGCTCTGAACGAGCTAAGAAAAACAACAAAACACTGCATATAAAAGAAAAAGGAAACCAGAATATCTGAAGACTGCCTCGTTAGTGTAATATCTCTCTCTCACACGCACACACGCAGACATACGCACAGACGCAAGCGCACACACAAACACGTACACAAGCACGCAGGCACGCACGCACTCACGCACTCTTTCCTTTCATCTTAACGGTTGACAAGGATAGACGGCACAATGCGGTAATCCTGAGTATTTTTCAGTCATGAAGCACATTTCCAAGGTACGATTTAATTTGGTCTAGCGCTCATCTGGAGCATTCTGGCACGCACGGCACAGTATTATGCAGTTTGCGCGCATGCTGACTTGATACTCCATTAGAATTTTCGTTTACAATGTTCCGGAGAAAAGGAGAACTAACAAATTTCCGACAGTGCCTAGTTAAATAAAAAAATACTGCTAAATTCAACCACTTCCAATAAACCCGTTGATCGTTTCAAGATTTCAGGCACTGAGGCCATAATTACAATCTCCGCTGCACGTCGCCGCGCGTCGCCGCTGCCGCAAAGTCACGCCGCCGCCGCACGCTCAGCGTTGCGCGACGCCGCTTCAACGCGTTTTTCCACGCCGCCGTCGCCGCCGCACAAGTTCGTCTGCTTCGGGGCGCCGCCGCCGTCATCTGACCGGCGCACAGGTCTATCACGTCTGCATGCGCTTTTTCAGAAGCTTCTTTTGGGCTCTAAAGTTACTTATTAATCTTTGTTTTTGTTATTCTTCAGACAAAGATGAATAAGTTACTTGTAGAGGCCATAGAAGCTTCCCAAGGAGCGCATGCACCGCGTGATAAATAAGGGCCAGTCACGTGATAAATAAGGGCCCCTTTTCCGCGGCGCCCGCGGGCGCCAACTACAAATTCGTATAGCGCCGTAAATATAGCTCTAAATATTTTTTTTTTGTTTGGTGTACAATCGTTTTATGACAACCTTCTTCTATTTAAGCTGTTTAAAAAAAATGTTATTTTCGTTTGCATGTGTTCTTAAAAATGTTTTGGCGACTGCCATTGCCGAGAAATAAAAACTGAGACAAGTTTATTCCGCTAAGCGTCAAGCATGGCGGCCAGGCGACTCAATGCTTGACGCTTCTTCATCGTCGCAACTATCACCTTCGTGCTGGACTACAACCGCCGAGAACCTGACGATGACCCCAAGACTCCAATTTGAGTGAGGCACTGTCCTTGGAAATTTTCGGACTTTACGTTTCATTCTGTTTGTTCTCCCATCTGTTCCTTTCTTATTTTACCGTATTATTCAATGTTCTTTTCAGAAAGCTAGTAAGGTTGTAGCGCGGCGTTTGTTCGGATTTACTTTATTACTGTGTAGTGCTCCGTTGGAACATTGGCTTTGTTGTTGCGAAATCGTTGCTTATGCGCCAATCGTCGTTATTTTTTTTTACAAGTAAATATTCATAATTTTTGTTCAAAACGATGTATGTCCGACTGAACTCATTGCGTTTACCCCGACACTGGACCCACTCGCCAACAACACAAACTGACCAACCCTAAAAAAAAAAAAACGTTGCTTACACTTTTTTAATGGGCCGCCGGGCGAACCGTAAATGGGGTAACCGCGGCTCTAACTTCTAGAGAGGGCAACTGTGACAATGTATTAATCCTTCAATTGCGTGCAGCGGACTGTTTTGAAGATCCAGAAAGGTGGGCATCGATCGCGGGCAAACCTGTTATTTGCGACAGGCAAAAGTGTCTGGGCCAGAACAGGTACGAGATCGCTCGGGCGAAGCCTACCGCAAGAAGCAAGCCGCAGTCACTTTTAATGTTTAATGATTTTCAGTGCTTATGAGCCAGTGGTACTGGAGGATTCCATTATTTTATATAAATATTATATTATGTCATGCCTTGCAAAATGAAAGCCAGTGGCAGTAATTTTTTAATGTGCAGTTTGTTTCTGTGTTTATGCGCAAATTGTTCGGGTGGTTGCCGTGTTTTTAAATAATTTATTCATTATGTCACGCCTCACCCCAGAAAGTCATTAGCAGTCATTCACAGTCACTTTTAAAGTGCAATGTTTTTCAGTGTTTGTGCTCCAGTTGTGCTGGCTGCCATCTTTAAATCATTTATCAATGTATCATGCATACCTCAGTAAACCTGGGGCAGTCACTTTTAATACGCAATGTTCTCGTGGGGGATTGGTGTCATTTGTGCTGCCGAATGACACTTTTTTAAATAATGTATTCATTACGTGATGCCTACCTTCGAAAGCCAGCGGGGTCCCTTTTAATGTGCAATGTTGTCCTGGGTTTTCAGGTCCAGTTCTGCCGACGGATTTAATTTTTAATATAATTTTTAATACATGTCGATGAAACACCTTCACATAAACTGTGAATTCCCCTATTGAAAAATCCGGCAAAACCTTCCAGTGACATTCGGTGGAAACGGGTTAATTTCTACTCAATTTCACCAGAAACCAGCGTAGCTTTACCAGTTTTTTGGTTGAAACATTACCGGCCGCCACTTTCAGTTACCAGATTCCGGTGTACGTTTTACCGGAGCCACTCTCGGCTAAAATCCGGCAAAAACTTCCCGTGACATTCAGTGGAAACGGGTTAATTTCCACTCATCTTCACCAGAAACCAGCGTCGTTTACCAGTCTGTGGTGGAAATATTACCGGAAGATACTTTCGCTGAATGTTTTGCCAGAACCATTTTCGATTACCCGTCGCTGAAATCCTACCGGAAGCCACTCTCGTTTGCCAGACACCGAACTTCACTGGTAGCCGACGAAAGGGGAACGGCTAAAGGCAAGGAAGCCAAGACGTGCAGGGGGACTAGCTGGAGTTTGTAATGGTGGCCTGCCAATGCAGTGCACATTCTCGTGAGTGCGTGTTTTAGCTCGAGACGACGTTGCAATCCTGCAAGTGCGTGCAGCGAGCTGTTTTGACGATCCAAAAGGTGAGCAGCGATCGCGGCAACTTGCTATTTGCGACAGGCAAAAGTCGGGAGCAAAGCAGGTACGAGACCACTCGGGTGGCATTCTCGTGAGTGCGAGTTTAGCTCGGGACGACGTTGCAACCCTCAAGAGGTGCGTGCAGCGAACTGTTTATGACGATCCAAAAAGGTGGGCACTTCCACCCGTTTTCATTCGAAACCAGTTTACCTGCAGTCTGTGCGAGATTATTTGCCGGCAAACAGATTTTGCTGTAATTTCATCGGCCTCGGGTTTCCCGATTTCGCTGGAACGTCACCGCCAGCCACTTTCGATTCCCAGACGACCCGGTTTTAATCTTACCTGAAACGGGCGACTCGCTTCCCCGTTTACCGAACTTCACTCAAAGCCGACACGAGGGGAGGGGAAGCCGAGGCGAGCCGGGGACTGGGCGTCCTTGGTGCCTCGCACCAAGGACGAGTCCCCACGCACCTCTCTCCCTCGCATTGGGTCGTAAGGAAAATGCAAAAAAATCGTTTTGCTGACTTTTTTTTTAAGGAAACCGGCTTCTTTGTCCGTCAACGAGCAACGGCCGGCCAGGAACGAACGCTCAGTCTCGGATTCTCGTTCCATGTGTGCGACCTGTATCTTCCAGAGCAGCTGGGTGTGCAGATGAAAAGAAAATATCTTTCAGTGACCTGTTTTTACGCCTCTTTGTCCGTCCAGCTTCAGAAGCATCCAGCGAGCGAAAAAACTGCGCCCAAGATTTCTCAACGTCGGCGGATGTTCGTTTCGCGCGTTCGTGGTTTTCGCTAAGCGTGCTACTGACGCCGGGTGCACCCGCGGCGGCGGCATCAGGGACGACATCGTGAGTGTGCCCGGAATTTCTCAACGGCGGCGGATGTTCGTTCCGCGCGTTCGTGGTTTTCGCTAAGCGTGCTACTGACACCTGCTGCACCCGCGGCGACGACATCAGGGACGACATCGTGATCTGTGCCCGTGATTTCTCAACGCCGGCGGATGTTCGTTTCACGCGTTCGTGGTTTTCGCTAAGCGTGGTACTGAGATCATACGTGTGTGTGTCCGTGTGGTGCACCTGCGCGGTTTTATTACCGTACGCCTAGGAATTTACCCAGCGGCATTGTGAGTACCTTGAAAGATAAATTTTGCGACAAAGAACTCGTTTGTCCCTATTTGGTCTGATTGCTTTTGTCTACAGCTGTGCAAACTGTTTCACTGGTGTCGACCCGGTTAAATAGATACATAGAACCTTCAGGTATCTGTGGACTAACCACTTTTATTGTTACCGAATCGTCCAACATCTGGTAAACATGCACCAACCACGGTTCACAGGCTTCCTCCTAAATGGCTTCGGTTGACTTCCGAAAAAAAGAAAGAAAAACACTATGAATTCCGGCCAATCTTCAACAGTTTGCCAGAGTCTTTGCTGAACATATCATCCTTTCATGCGGTAAAACGAAATGTAAGAGAATGGTGCCTCACGCTCGCGCAATAATGATTATATAATTACTTAGTGCATATTCGTTGCCCACTCTCCTACGTTATTGTTGTTTGTTTGTTTTGTTTCTCTAGTGTTCACTGTGTCACGGTATTTTATTGGCTGTCTGGTCTCACATACAAGCATCTTTTCTTTCGTGGGCCAGCACGCACACATGTATTTTTCGAAGATAATAAAGGTATTATTATATGGTAATCTTCTGGTAAATTGTGGCTTTACTGGAAGCAAAAAGAGTCCCATAATCCAGTAAAATAGATTTTTACTGGAAATAAACTTCGGCAGAAATCCGGTGACATTCGGGTAAAAAGCCGGTAACATTCCTGTACACCAGACGGTGACATTCCAGTTAAAAATCCGGCGACATTCCGGTAAACTACGGCTTTACTGGAAGTGAAAACAGTCCCATAATCCAGTAAAATAGACTTTACTGGAAAGGACATTCCGGTAAAAAATATTTTTCAATAGGAAAGTGGCCTGTATTTCTTTAAAATAACACTCTAAAGGCTTTTTTTTGCATACTTTCAGTCGCTCAAAGTGTTTCGATAACTGCCATCACGGGCAGTTCTATGTCGCATTTTATCCGATATTTATTATTATTATCCTATGCATAAAATGTTATAGTTCTGTTTGCGCAATTTGTTAGCGACCCTGTAAAAAAGAGACATGGAACTTTCAGGTTTATATGAGCTAACCAATTTAATGGTTACCGAATCCTCCAGCATCTGGTAAGCACACACCACCCACGGTTCACAGACTCCTTCCTGAGTGCCTTTCCGTGACGTCCGAAGGGAAAAAAATGGTAACTTGCTTTGTAAAAATATTATATAAACATGAAATGTATTTGTCCAATAAACGAATGGATCAGATAAGCAAACAAAAACCTTATAAAAACAGACTTGAGCCTATCGCAAATACTCTACTCAAGATAGTATCCCAAGCAGCGCTAAAAAGTGACTTTCAATCAGCCAACGGTTGGCCAGTATCTGGACAGCTTGACCACTGGCAAGTTCTTGGTCACCGGGGGACAAACAAGGCCGGCAAGAGTCCGCCCACAGACTAGCTGTTTTCAGCTTAGCCGGCGGATACATAAACACTGCCGGCTAGTGCCTGGCCAGCAGTGCTGATTTTCAGCTTGGCCGCCGGAGACATAAACACGACGGGCAAGTGTTTGGCCAGAAGTGCTGATTTTCAGGTTGGCCGAAAGAGACATAAACGCGGTCGCCGAACGTCTGGCTACCAGTGCTGATTTTCACCTTGGCCGCCTGAGACATAAACACTGCCGGCAAGGTCTGGCCAGGAGTGCCAGACATTGCCGGCAGGGCGGTTACTTTAAGAGGCTGTAGGACTATTCTGTCGAAAGACAATTCATAATAGGGCAATTCGTCGCATGGGGCAATTTCGTCTTAGGGCAACTGGTAATAGGGCAATTCGTCCAGATGACGATTCGTCACCCTATTAAAAGCTTCTTATGTGTTTAATTTTCACAGTTTATCAAATATATTAATTCAAAATTAATATTTACGAATGAAGGTTTTTCCTGATTTGGTATTTTGATTTCTAGCATAATGTTTAAGATTTGGCTTAAATGCTCTACTTCCGCAGTAACAAAGAAATAACAAAAAAAGTTGCACGCTTGCTGAACCACTCAAACTGTTGGCCCGGCGAATATACAGCCTCCCGTGCACTGTCAGCGTTGGGCGGAAGTACTCCAAAATGTATTTGGAAATACAAATACTGGGATACATTAAAATTGTAGGTAAAATAGTTATACTAAAATATATCACTAAAGATGTATTGCGATACGTATCGGAAATACATTTTAAATAGAGGCAAAAAGTCTTTGGAAATACAAATGGAGGAATACATTTTAGGAAGGGCAGAAATACAAATACAGGAATACATTTTAGGAAGGGCGTAAATACAGATACAGAAATACTAATACTGCCATACATTTGTCAAATTTGTTTGAGACGCCAACTGAGATGAAGCTTGAAGTTTATGTGGAAGTTTTTGATCCCGAAATTACTTTCCCGTAGGCTAGGCACTTTGCCTTGAAGGTAGTGGTTTTGGGCGACGAGGAGTCTTCAATGGGCTGAAAAAAACGTTCCACCAAGGACTCACCATGGTCCCTTCCTTGACTTCCTGTCTGTCTGACGAGGGATGCGAAAAGACTTCGATCTCTAAGTAAATTTTGTCACCTTAAATCCCATCAAAACGTCACCACGCCCTCTGTCCAATAAGGACGCCCCTGTCAACATTGATCACAAGACGTCAGAGTGGAATGAACTGGTATTCTTTATTTGTAGGTGTGGCCTGGAACATGAAACTTTACCACGCTGCTTTACCACGTTGAAGATCGAGCAGGCAGTGTCATTTGGACTTTTTGAGAATAGTAAACCACCTGAAGCATCCTGGAACACATGTCTTATATTCTGTTACTGTTTAAAAAACGATAAGATGGCATCCATTTTGTTCTTAGCCCGAGACTGTGGCAGGAAAAGAGGAAAGTTTCAAAGTAGAAGAAAAATGAACAGTCGAGGACACGTCTCTAACACAGCTAAAGACAAGTTTATTTGGTCACCCTCTTATATACACTCCACGAACTTAACAACAGAACCGTCTCGCCCTTTTCGACCTCCAAAGCCAAAAGATAACAAAGGTCTCATCTCTTTCCACGACAACTGTCAAACGACCTTGAACAATGTTGACGTTTTCAACAAAGCAACACACTCTAGTTCCACCTCCCGGAAGACAATTGACCGAACCGTCGCGTACATAGCACACCCTCCCCTCTACTCTCCGGCCCACATTCCCAAATCATCCTTGCAACAAAAGATTCCAATCCTCCCGAAGATACAAAGGAGGAAACCACTTACACCCTTTCACATACAACAAACCACTTTACAAAACTCTTAAATCCGCAAGAACGTCTTTGCACTGCTGCTAAGCTGTAACGACACCTGACTAATGCAGTTGCCCATTGATTTCATTCTTATTGTTTCCTTAACAACCCTTTTTATGTCGTTTAATTCCCTGTGTATTATCTCTGTTTCGGACCAGCATGGTATACAATTATTACATTCTTGAACATGTTTCGCTATTTCCGAATTAGCCACGTTGTTTTTTACATTTCTTTTGTGTTCAGTCAATCTGTCATTTATACACTTTGACGTCTGCCCCACATTTTCCTCTTTCCTCTTTTCCTCTTTTCCTGCCACAGTCTCGGGCTAAGAACAAAATGGTTAACATCCACCAGCTCGCCTGCGCACTTATCATTTCTTATCACGATGGCATCCCTGTTGTGAAGGTCCTTCTTGCCGACCCTCCGCCACCGACGCATGAATTGCAGTCCTCAAGTTTTGCCTGGAATCGTCGAAACAGAGACATCGTAAATTGCGGCCTGATATTGCCGGCACAGGTGCGAGCTTCCCGAGAAGCAGCGCGTTCGAGACAAGTCACAGGTGTATGAAGTCTGGGTCGGCACAGCGAGGCCACGCCTGGCCTCTTTCCTGTGTTTCGGATCACGATAGCAGCGGGTCACGTTCACGTCGGCTGATGACGTACCCTTGAGCCGCGCAATATTACGGGGCAGCCGCAGACGCATTCGAATATGTGTTAAACTTCACTGCGTGAGTCATGTTACTATTTCAAGTCAACCACCACCAGGCTCGTGCTCCAACGGACTGTGACTCAGCTTTGCCGGCTGGGTGTACTGTGTACGCTAAGGCAAGAGAGACGGTTAGCAGTGAGCATTAGATGCCAGCAAACAACGACTCAAGAAATCCCTACCTAAGGAGCTGCTGCATAAGATGCTCTGACTATACTTTGGCACGCCACCTGGTTCGACTCCCGCAATCCCCGACTACGCAACACTTTCAGAAGAGAGAAGAGATGCATTGAAAAATAGTTTGGAGAATTGGAAAGAACCTTGGTCAGCATAGTAACAATGTCCCAGCATTTCCTTGACCATGGTGCCCTCAGAAATAAACAAAAAAGAAATACGCTTGGACGTTTTTTTTTTCGGGAGGGGGAAGGGGGAGTATTTCTCAAGAAATGTAACGAAATACATTTCATCCTCACTGTATCGCGATACAAAGAAACATTCCAAATGTATTTCGATACAGGAATACAGATACTGGTTAAAAACACGTATCGCGATACAGAAATACAGATACGAAATGTATATCTGAAATACCATCGCGATACATTGGGTCTAGAACTCGTCACAAGCCCGGTCGTCACAGGCCAACTGGTCATAGGTGAACTCGTCAAAGAGGCCAACTCGTCACAGGGCATCTCGTACGAGGAATTCTCGTCACGTCGGAATAATCGTCACAAGGAACACTCGTGTCACGGCGTGCAGTTTGACTGTGGAACTACGAATTTGCTTCTGTTTATTCCTACACCACAGGCGCAGCGTGTAACTTTGAAAAATAACTGGTTGGATGAAATTTCGCGCGACAACCATATTTTGTCATTGTCATATAATATTATATGATAATTTTCACATTAAATATAATCACAGTTGTAGTTATACAAGCTTACCATATGGTACACTTGCAAAGATACGTATGCGGTAAACTTGTAACGCTAGATTGTATTCCTAGAGAGGAGGCATTGGAATACAGATTTCAAAGAACGAAGTGTAGTTTTTATTCACATTTTGCAGACAACCCAAATGAAACGCTTCAGACGGAGAAGCGGATGTTCCTTGCAATATTTCGTAGCGTGTCGACTGCAGAGCTGCTTGTGTGATCTTCAAGAATTCTCGAGATGCGCTCGTTCACTTCTCGGTACTTCCGTGCAAGACGTGGTGGCTGTTGCCCTACATCTAACTGTGCCATCTTCAACTCTTGGAGTGCTTGCTCGTCCTTCAGACACTTGAAGAAAGCCCATAGGTTCGGCAGGCAACAGTCGACATTGGACTGAAACAACAAAGAGGACAACGACAGGTTAATTTAAACACTTGGAAATCATGCCGGCTGCGATAAATAAGGAAGAAATTGCTTTGCTGACTAAACCACTGACCTGGAAGCCCCGATGCCAAGCTTCAACGGAGTTGTTCGTACGTGGCAAATTCTGCAACACGGCATCGTGCACCGACCAAAGGCTTGTAGAAAACATGGCAGCCTGGACACCATTACGTCTTCTGCGACCGATGTAGGTATCCTCGAAGTACATAGCTAAATCTGTGGCCTCAGTGGGGAAAACTTCTAGAAGCCCTTCGAACGCATCCGGGACTTCGGAGGGAGGGAGGAACGCTAATGCGGGCAGCATTCGCATCTAGAAGAGAAGACAAAACAAATTACCGTACTTGAAGAGAGTTAAGCTGTTGGATTTTACTTTAACAAGGAGCTGTCTCTCAGCTTGATATGTTAATGTTATAATGGAAAGCAGTAATCTGGAAATATATTCAGGGATAAATTTGTGAGCTATCCAATGAGCATTCTGCTTTGACTGCAGACCTTTTTAATAAAGCTTTGCTTTGGGGGCTATAATGTGTCATTTTGGTAGTGAAGTCATATACAACGATGGCTACGGAACTCTTCCAACTCTACGTTTGAGTAATGAGTACGCACTATTTAGAATACTTGGTGCCGATTTTTAAATAAAGATATCAATATTTTTTCAAAACTAAATTAAAGCCGTTATTGCTTGTCGGGGTGAAAAATAAGGAGAACGCGTACATGTTATGGTTCTGTGAAGACTCTCACTTTAAAATGGAATAAACGAAATCCAATCACCTGAACCGCAAACTCTTCGTCATTGCCGTAGCGTGCCTGGAAGCCCAACTTGCACAACCTCCGGTAAACGGACTGGCACAGGTGAAATAAACATCCCTGAATCTTCGCCTGGGGAAATATCCTGGAACAGGTCGTGATCACCGCCGCCTCGAAGTCACAGTAAATGGCCTCGACTGCCACGCTGGACAGGAGGCTGGACAGCACGGAGAAGAGTCTGAAAAAAGCATGAAAGAAATTGGTGATACACTCGAATTTCGCTACTTTGTATGGGAACTTACCGCCGGTAGGTTACTTCTTGCTTGTTCGGTAGCAACGCGTACGCAAAAGGGATCACTGCCCCACGGTACAGCCCGTACACTGTATACACTTGATAAAACAGCGACGGTGTCACCTTGAACGTTCCGTCCATGAACCAAGCCTTGGCAGTGGAAAGCCGCTCAAAGTTTTTCGGTGTGCCAAAAACGAGAATGCGCTCTTGGTCGCCAACACCGCTGTCGTGAGCAAGGAAGGGTTCGTCTTGGACTCCGTACACCTGTAAAACATATTGTCACAAATGACAATTCATGAGGCGGAGAATAATTGACAAACTAAACATTTAATGTGGGCCGAACTAGTGCCAAAAAAAAGAACTAGAGTTGTAGTTGTCGACGTCGGTTTAACTTCAGGGTCCAGCAAGACTGGCGCCGCACAGCCACTTTTGTAGCGGCATTAATCCCTTTCTCGAAACCTTTAACCTTATAAACATTTCCGAAAAAGAGATTTTTGCAGGCGCCATCTTGCGAGTTCGTGCGTATGGCGCATGCTTTCCTCGCGTTCTCAAGCAACGCACATGCGCATGCTGGGTTATGCGACTTGCACGCAGGACTGTAGCGTGTTACGAAAATGCAATCAAAGGTAGGAAAGCGCGTGCTCGTGCACTTTGAGCGCCGAATGAAGATGCGCACGCGCGCATGCACAGGTTCAATCAGCGGTCAACGTGCATGAGAGCGCGTGTTCCTATCTTTGACTATTTCCATAACACGCACTACCTTTGGCTGCATTGCTACAGGAAGTTTACCCTGAGTATAGACCAGTATAGAGCAAAATAATAAAACAGGTGCCACGTATGCTATTGTTATATGCGTGAGAGCCATGTGCATTGTCCACTCTCCCACACACCCGGCAGTAAAGAAAGCATTGACTAAATCTAAGTGCGAGCGAAGCCGATGCTACAAGTACAAGCGTGTTGCCTTATGCGACGCTTTAACTATACACGAGCGCGCGTACTTAACAGGCCCTACAAAAGCACTACGCTTGCTCTTGCAGCTTCGCCTTCACACGGACGTGTGATGAAACGATGTAAAGTTCAATAGAACATGGTGATATAAATATTTCTTGACTTACCTTGTATTCCTCTGGTATGACGATTTCTTCACGCAGCTTCGGGAGCACATACGGGTTTTGACGTTTTTGCCTCTGCTTGCGAATAGTGCGCTTCAGTGTGCTGGGTGAAGGCATCTGGGAGGCTGTGTGCTCACTTACTGAGGCGGCAGCATCAAGCAGGATTCGGTGCGGGGGATCGCTTCCGTTCTCTTAAATAAAAATATATTATTAGCTCGAACACAATTATAAGAAACGAGTGAAAACTGCACGATCTCGCTATCCAACCTAAAAGAAAACAATAAAACATCTTACCGGCTTTTCTCTTCATGCCCTGGCGCGTCTTCAGAAGATTAGCTTCAATGGGATCCCCGGCATGAGTGTGTGTCCCACTCTCGGCCATTACAATGCTTATGGACTCGTCAGTTGTTAGTTTCGCTTTACAGAGTTTTCTATCTCTACATACCCAATAAAGGCTGGAACTGCATTTTCTGCTTACAGTATACGAATATCCTTGGTACAGCAGCATCGGCGCCCCACGCTGAGTTTTTGTGACTTCCATACCTGTACCTACGAAGACAAGAGATTTCAGCACATCTTTGGCTTTATATATAGGCTGCGTGCGCGGCCAATACACCGTCCGAACCGTATCACAAATCCGGTTTCGAAGTTCCTCTGTTTAACAAAAGACGGTAGGTCTTGCAGTATTGTGAAGAACCCTGAATTAGATTTTTTTTTGTTCTCAACTAAAAGCACTGACCTAAAAAGGGTCAGGTCTTTTGTATAAAGCATTACATCCTAACCGTATCACAAATCCTGAAAACAAAAGAACCTGAGTGCCGCAGCCGGGAAGAATCCAAAATCTCATCTTTCCTTTTTTTCTTTTTTTTTTTTACAGAAATGCATGAGAGTGTGGAAGTCACTTCTTTTGTAAGAAAGCAAGGCCGACCGCGTTCCTGTCAAAACACGGTCATCTTGTGACGAGTGTTCCGCTGACGAGCGGGCCCCTTTGACGAGTGTTCCTATGACGAAATGACCTAGAACGAGAAGGCCGGTGTGACCAGTTGGCCTATGACGAGTTCTCCGGTGACAAGTGGGCTTGTGACGAGTGGGCCGGTTCTTTATACATTCGTATCGCGATACTGCCCAACCATGTTAAAGGTGAATAGAGTATAAAAACCAGACAAAGGATCATGAAATATCCAAACAGGATACAACACAGCATGCATGTTTAGAAGAACAACTTCCGACCTTTCCGAAACTCCGAAAGAATGCGAACAACAAGGTGGTGTTCGAACTTTTTTGGAAGGCTTCTGAAGTTGATATTTTATACATACACGTTCCATCCCCTCCCCTTTCCCAAATGCCTTTGAAATTTCATAGAAAAATAAATAAATAAACTAGAAGTAGAAAACCCAGTTTTCGACTAGATGCCCTAGCGATGAATAGCCCTATGACGAATTGCCTTACGCGACCAATTGTTCTATGACGAATTGCCCTACGCGACCAATTGCCCTGCTACGAATTGCCCCGTTACGAATTGTCTTTCGACAAACTGCCCGTATTCGACTTTAACCTTACAATGTTTTCTATCTCTACACACCTCAGTACACAGCGTCGGGGTATTCTCGGCTACGCGTATACCAGTAGCCTTCGCAAAGAAGCATGAGAGCGCCACGCTGGGTTTTTGTTAGCTCCTTCTCACAAAACGCGGTTGTGCTATCTAAAGTTCCGGACATGTCGGCCCTATAGTATATATACGTATTCGAAGCCGCCTCAAAGGAAAAACGTCTCTTAGGTAGAGATAAAGAACCAGAGAAGATGCTCCCACAGACGAAATTTAACTGCTACACTTCTTAGCATCCTGATGTTGAGGTCTGCATACCACAGGGTGACCCTTGTTTTCTCAATGAGCAGCAAGTTCCGACCTAGCAAAGCTTCCAAAAAGGGTGTAATAACAAAAATACATCAAAAGTAAAGAGAACACCGAAAAAGCCGACAATGACCACCCCCTTCAAAACAAACGAAAGGAGAGGCCAAGTTTGAAACTGAGACAAGTTCGACGCGACCACTTTTTAAGTTGAAGCCCCCCCCCCCACCTCTAAAAGAAAATTCTGACGAACTTTCCAAGAACAAGAAGGTCACTACAACCACTTTTCCTGCTACAAGTTCACCTACACTTTAAGAAAAAAGATGGTCTCAAAGGACTAACGGCAGCATTTGGTCCTCTGAACTCCCATTTGCTCCCCGAAGAGACCATCTGGTTCGAGCTACGTACCGTGCGCAAACGCTGAGGACTAACTGCACTCGACCGGGACTAACAGAGGGGCGCGGGGAGCAAAAGCAGCGAGAGGCGCGCGGGAGCAACAGTGCGGGAGCAAAAGACGCGCGGACAAGATGGCGGCGTCTGCTGCATCGCCGATGGCCAGCGTTAGCGACGGACTTACTGTTTCGGAGCGCAGGGGAGGTATCCACAGACAATCGTAGCATCAAAAATTGCAGGAGGGGCCATGTTTAAGGGTCGGAGCTCACTTTATAACGATCGTAGCCTCTGTTCCAGCACGTCGTGGAAGCCAGCGCTGACTCGAGCGCCGCCATTGTTGATGCACTGGCCATGCGGCTTTTGACCGTTGTCCTGGCGTCCTTCCCCTTTGCATGCTTCGAAACGTGCTTTGAAAGCGTTTATATTTTGTTTTTGGTTTAACTGGGATGAAAACAGCCGCGTAGAACGTTTTAAAAACGTTTCCAAAGACAAAAAAAGGTTAATTCTGTCTTCTTTTCTTTTTGTATTCTATAGAACCTGTGTTGTTGTTGTTGTTTTTTTCGCAAGAGACGATGCGGTTGCCACGGAGACGCGCATGCGCAAAGTGGGGCAGTCTATGTGGGGAAGCGAGAACATGGCTGCTGGGAGCCTATTGGAACGCTGTTTTATAGACTGTCACAAATAATTACTGTTTGTAAAGTTACTTCTTAGTAAGAGATACACTCCTTGGAAAGTTTAGCAACAATATTGGAGAACAATATTGGTGCGAAAGCAGCACCATATTTGTAACATCGCTCACGGTTGAGAGGGTCACTGACAAAACGACTCCTTTCATTTGATCAGTATAAAAGGCGCATGGGTAGCTTTTGGGGTTGGCGATTGAATTAGCGTGTGACAATAAAGAATTATTGAATTAGTGTGTCATTGTGTGTGGTTATGCGTGTGTCATCTGTGTTCTAATTCCATGTCTATGTTAAAATTTATAATACGTGTGCAAATGTGATATAAGCGTTGTGCATATGTGCGTTGTGATGAGTGTGGAAAAGATCTAAAACAGCGATAACATATTCTTTTACCAATTTTGAATTTGACGTTGACTAGCGCCACCTAGGTGTGTAAGGGCGCAATTTAGTAATAAATGAGGTAAGGGCGCAACGTTTAGTCCCAGTGGCCTAAATGCAAGGGTGCAAAAGTTAGTCCTGGGGGTTCAACTTTGAGGGACTAACGGTTGGGGAGCAAAGGTTGCTCCCGTTACAGTTGCTCCCCTAGGGGAGCGATGGTTGTGTCAGCGCATTTGCTCCCTTGAGGGAGCAAGTCACGCTCCCTTTTTTCTTAGAGTGTAGAACGAGATGCCCTCTTTGACGAGTTCACCAATGAACTTGTTTTCCTATGACGACTTGACTGGGACGAGTGGGCCTGCTCCCGTGCCAGACACCTTGGTCACTTTTGCGCTGGGCAGCTTCTTTGTAAGCTCAAAATCTGGCCTTCATGGCGCTGTCCTGTTCACTCGGAATTGACAGCAGGGTATATGCTATGCGTGTTCTAGACCAATCCTGTCTGCAGTTAGCGTCACGTGACTACAGTCTCGAAGCTGGGGATAACGCACAACACGGCATCTCCCTGATGCCCAAGGCCACACATAGCATGTACGGTGCAAGTGACAAATCCTCTCGTTGTGTTCATTGTTGGGATGCCCCTGAATATTATACTTTGTGAGAGTACCCGTTCTGGCCTTGAAAGAGCTACTGCTTTTCCGCTCCTCTCTTTTTCTCTCTCCCTATGCTGAAAGCGTGGTAGAAGGTGTGCACACGCCGGACCAATCAACCGTAGACTTTTTATCCCTTGACTCCTCTGTCTGTGCGCGCGTAACGGCAGACGCGTGGTCATGTGGTTTGAAAGATGACGCCTTAGCCGTTGACAATTCCGGAATGCTTGCTTGCGGACCCAGTTTCGTGTGTGGTGCGGCCTGCGGGGCTGCTGTGAATTTCGCTTCTGTGGTAGATGGTGTGTCGTTCGAAAAGTCCTACCCGTATATCGGCAACAAACGATTTCTTCAAAGAAGCCCATGATAATCTTGGGATGCGTTTAGTGTTCACTTCGGCAAATGCCAGCTTGTGCTACATTGTGTTGAATCTCACGGATGCCTACCCTTCTCCTTTTGAGTTTGAGTGGTTGTATTGCAATGCCCGTATCGACATATATCTCGGATTACATCTTTTGAGTCCTTTATGTTCAACGTAAGTGCGCTGCAACCTACTTGGCGACAATTGACCGTTCTTCTTTGGGTACTCTTCCAGATTAAATCTAAAATTAGGCTCATGGGAGCCGTTACAATAATTTCCCCAAACTTCTACCGGCAGTGACCTCCCATTAGATGTATGAAATCACCCGAAACTCCCGCTAGAATACTGACTTGTTGTCCAGGCATTTCGTGGAAACACGTTTCATATAGACAACTTTACGTAAATACACGCTTCGTGGTCACGTTTCGTCGACACTAACATATCACCGAAACTCGTTATGGGAATTGCTCGCTGCAGGGACATTTTTTCGCGGTTGTGTCACTGGCCGGCAGACCCGTCCAAGCAGCTCCGTGACGACATTCTGCGACGGCTCATTACAAAAAACGATAACCGACGTGACCCACCCCACAAGCCATTTGCGGCGACAATCTGGGGTGACTTGTTACAAAAAAGGAGGTAATCATTGGTATCGGCAAAACAATTTGTTGATGAAACGTGGTTCGTTGAACTGATTGCCAGCGCCAATGCGTGGCGTCTGCCGGTAGTATTTAAAAAAAATTATTTCTCCAGCTGCCGGAAGAATTGACAATTTAGCCTAAAATTATTCCGTTTCTTGTTTGCTTTGCAATCTTCTCAGCTGCATAAAAGCTTAGTAATACTTCTTTTCATTTCGCAGATTGTTTGCACGTTTGTACTTGTTTATGGAACATGCTGTGTGTAATAAACTTCTAAGAGGTTTGAAAACAATCTTTTGTGTCTGCTTTCCTGCTTGCTACTCCTGTGCGAGTACATTTTCTTTACGGGTTTCCTTTATGTTTTAGTAGGTTAATTCAGTTCGGGACGTATTAAATAAGTTTGACATATCCAAAGTTCTAGATGATACCCATTTCAGGTTAACGTATAACTTGCATGTGTGCCAGATTTTAGATTGAGAGCGATTCATTTCAACAAATTGTTTTTTTTTAGATTTCTCGAAAGCCTTTGATAAAGTTTCCCACAAACTCCTCCTTCATAAACTACAATCACTTAACATTGACTCCTCTATATTAAATTGGATTCATGCCTTTTTAACTAACCGCCTACAATTCGTTTCAGCTAATAATATAAATTCGTGTACTGTTCCAGTAACCACGGGCGTCCCACAGGGATCAGTGCTTGGTCCACTCCTCTTTCTTATTTACATTAAGGATTTGGTGCAGAACTTGTCGTCTTCTATTTGCCTCTTTGCTGACGATTGCGTAATCTACCGGAAAATAAGTGACATATCTGACTCTATTCTTCTACAATCTGACCTTAATCGTATATCACTGTGGTGTAACCAGTGGCTAATGAAACTTAACACTAACAAATGCAAATCGATGAGAGTGTCACGTGCTCAATCGGTGTGTCATAGTTATCATTTAAACAGTAATACCCTCGCTTCAGTGTCTGTTTACAAATATCTTGGTGTTCATATAACTTGTAACCTTTCTTGGAAGATCCCTATTGAATACGTAACTAACAGTGTTAAGCGTATGTTAGGATACTTAAAAATAAATGTTTCCTCGCTCCGTCTTCATTAAAACTAACCATGTACGAAACCCAAATCCGTCCAAAATTAGAATATGCTGCTGCTGTGTGGAACCCCGCTCACTCTTCACTAATTGCTCATGTTGAATCCATCCAAAACCGTTCGGCTCGTTTTATATTGACAAACTACCATCGCACTGCCAGCGTTGCTACCATGAAAAATACTTTATGTCTGCCATTACTAACTTACCGCCGAAACATCTCTCGTTTGTGTCTTTTTCATAAAATATTTCATCAAAATGTCACCCTTCGTCATAAACTAATTAGTCCACCATTCTACATATCTGCTCGCATTGATCATAGCCATAAGGTTGGTATTCCAAATCTTTATTATTTCAATATTCTTTTATGCTACAAACATCTATAAACTGGAACCACCTTCCCGCTTCGATTGCTAACATCACTGATATTGTTATGTTTAAAAATGCTATTACTAATATGTGCACTTTATAGTTAATATTTTACAGCTCTCTCCCCTCTTCAATGTACTTACCTTGAGGTTATTTGAAATAAATAAATAAATAAACATTGGTCAGGGAAGGGAATGCCGCGGTTATGCTTCTGCTAGAGCAAGTGAGCCAGCCATGCCTTTTGTGGCTTGATCGCGTCTGTTCATTTGTTGTGCATGATATATTCAGTTGCATAGTTCAAAATGTTCAGAAAGAGCTGATGATGGCCAGTCATCCTTGACCTCACGACGACTTGGTTGAGGTTGCGGAAGAACTTCTAGTCTATTGTGAGCCAAGCTCTCTAGAACATCACGATTCTACAGAAACGATGGAACTTATGTTGAGCCATGGACGTCGTCAACTTACACGGAAAAAAAGGTTGATCGTCGCTACAGTTGGATTACTAACAATGCTCGAGAAAGAGCGGTGTGCGTGTGGTGCGTGCGGGCGTCTTTTCCAAATGACAGCCCGCATGCGGATGTTTTTGCATAGATAAATAAGACATTTGGTAACTGATTCCTAAATACCGCTAATCATTTGAACAATTGCGTTCATTTATGTTTTGCTTAAACTTTATCCAAAAAATGGAATCAGCCGTTAATTCTAACATTCCTTTTGACTTCTTGATGCACCACGGGCTCCCATAACGGCATTTTTACTGTAATTGTTTGTATTGCCCTGTACCAGTTCGTATTGCTGCAAGCTGTACTACTTGAGCTACATTCTTGAAAAAGATCAACAGTATCAGTTAAAGAAAACAAAAGAAACCAAGCTGCTTTTATTGAGTTAAGAATAAAGTGAACCATTTCTTGACCGACGTTTCTTCTTGTTTTATTTTGGAAGGGTACAAAGACTAAGTCAATGCACAGGCGTCATTCTTATTATCTAATGGAAGCACTTGCAGTGCTTGCAAGCTGTTCAGATTGACAAGCATTGAATGGAGAAATTGAGGTCGAAAATGTGTCCCAGTCCTTCTATTTAAATTCATTTTGACGCATCATCTTCCCCTAGATATCGGGATTTTCTTTCCATTCAGTGCGAATAAGCTTGTTAAAGTGAAAAACATTGCAACTGTACATCGTTGCACTGTTCCTTCATCTAAAGCTTTTTTTTTTCTTTTTTTCTTTTTACAGTTGCAGTTTGGGGGAACTTTAAGGGTGGGACCACGGACCATCCGTGGTCGCACGGACGATTGAAATGGTGGTCGGAACCAGCGTCATAAGACGTAGTACACTCAAAAATCTATTTAAATATTGAGCAACGTTACAGAAGCTTCGCGTATCATTAATATGTAGAAGCTACTTGTGTTAAGCACTCAAACTTGACCTCCCGAAATTCTCGACAGTCTTCTGAGGAACACCCAAATTTCCTGGCAGTCTCTGGTAAATTATAAATAAGGTGTATATAACTACAGCCACTTTCGGCTAGTGACTGGCCGAAAGTCAGCCGCACGTGGCAGGCGAAACGTGAATGTCAAGGGATTGTTCAAAAGTCACTGGCCAGTGGCTGACCAAAGTCTAATGGCCAGTGGCTGGTCAAAAGTGAATGGCCAGTGACTGACCAAAGGTGAATGGCCAGTGAATGGCCTAAAGTGAATGGCCAGCGACTCGCCTAAATAAATGGCTTATCGCCAGATGAGGACAAAAACACTGCTATTGCCAAGCACTTTGTCCAAGCTTGGGCCATCGAAAATCTGGTTGGCAATAGTGCACTTGCCAGCGATGGCCCCTTCATACCGTGCTGCCTGGGGTATTTGAAATACCTTTTGAAGTATCTTGGTATCTTGCAACTACTTTTGATCAAGAGTATTTGATACTCTATTTTAAATACATTTCTGAGTGTCTTGTACTTATTATCTGAAGTAAGTTGGTGACATTCCGCCATTTTCCGAGTTTTTCTATATGAAGTGGCGTGGACGTGTACTAGCAAACGGGTACATACTTTCGAGTAGCCAAATCCTGTTGCTAGCTCCGATTAGCTACGGTGACTTAGGCTGAGCTTTTGAAAACATAGCATTTGTGCCGATTGTAACTCATGTTTCACCCCAAAGTTTTTAGAATTAAAATTTTCCCCTCGGCTTCCCAAAGGCGCCTTTTTCCCTAAAGTTTTCCCCCAAAAAATTCTCGAACAAAAGGGATGGTTTTAAGGAAGTAACGATTGCCACGCTGAGGCGTAACGCGGAACGGGAGACGACCCACCACAACAATGCAGAGTCAAGAAAATACCAAATAGAAGAAAATGAGAAGTGGACACAAAAAGAAGGCACTTTTTTTGCTTGTTGAATACTTGACAACGTTACTGCAAAACCAAAACATCGAAGTTTCTTGTTTCTTTTTTTTTTTTTTTGTCATTCTTGCATTTATTGCTCTCGCGAACACTGTCTGTAAGCGATCATTGAGAAGCAGAGAACAGGACAGGAAACGAACTACGAGCAAGATAACCTTTCGAAATGCCAACAAAGCTCCCCCAACGTTGAGTGTCTTTCTGAGCGCAAGCTACTTGAAGAAGGTGCGACCAGTGCCGTGGCTATTACGTGGTCTCTCTTGGTTATCCATTCACACATTTCCTGTATCCCAAGTTCGTTTACAGTGAACTCCTCATATAGGGAATACGGATTGTATTCAAACGACGCGTCTAAGGTTCACCGTAGAACGTGATATTTAGCAATGCCACTGTAACTGAGGCACCTCTTTTTTCTCCAGAAATGTTTTGTAACATATATCAGTGATATCCTGCTCCTTATAGTTGGACTACATATAATAACCCTAACATGTTTTTTTTTCGTTTTGTGCTGTTGCGCGCTAATAAACCATTCTAGTAAACCAAATCTGCGGAACTGTATAATTGTGTTTGTCACTGACGTCGATACAAATTTCACAATCCGGAAGTATCTTCAAAAGTAATTGAATTACACTTCTAAGAATTTGGACTCTACTCAAGATACTTTATAGTGTAACTAGATGAGTAGTACTTTAAATACTTCACGAAACATGTATCTGGTAACTCAACTTAAATACTTTACCGAATACTTTACCGAATATTTTGTCCAACACTGATTTGGGAACATATGAGAAACATACAAAATTCTATAGGCAATTATAAGAAATTTCTTATCAGTTTCTTATAACTTCTGATACAATCTTATAATAATCTTATATGTTCTTATAAGGTTTTTGTATTCGGTTATATAATCATATTTGATCATATACGTTTAGAGGACAAAGAAATTTCTTATACATAAAATATTTTTTCCCTAGGACTCCGGTGAATTTTCGTGAATCATGGCGAATCCGGAGGCTTCCGGTTATTTTTGGTGAATCCTGGCAAATTTGTTGACTACTGGTACATTCCATCGTCTACCCGTAAATTTTGATTTACTGAAAATGAAAAGAGTCCCATAATCCAGTAAGAAAGATCTGCTCCTGGAAATGATTTTTCGATCAAATATATTTTTCAATAGGGTGTACTTTACTAATTATACGTTTGCTTTTATAAAAGCTCTCAATTAATATGTTGACTTTTTCTTAAAGCGTGCATCTAGTCGTCTTCATTGAGGTTAGCGAATACGTCAATCGAGCGTGGATTTAAATCTCACTCGAGTAGATCTCATCTGCCTAGAGGTAAAGGTTTTCCAACTGATCAATCGAAGTCACGTGATTTGTGGGCCGTGTTAGCAATAGAAGCTGCAAGGAGAAGGCAAGAAGCGTCTCTCGTCTGCGAGTGTCTCTAATTTTGGCATAGCCTCTTCGCCAGTTATCCTCCTCTTCACGCGCCAACTTAAGTCGGCACGTGAAGAGGATTACGCATAGGAATGTTTTTCATTCGTATGCGTAATTACGCATGCGAATGAAAAACGGATTTGCGCGGGAAGTGCACGCCATCAAGATACAAACACTCTCAACGGTTTGCGTTACGTTCCTTCTCTTTGTCCATCTCCTCGCTCTCTCTCTCTCTCTCTCTTTCTCTCTTTCTGAAATCGAGGCTTTCTAACTAGATCCTATTACCCTGCAGGGTCAATCACGTGGCAAGTCAACACCGAGAGATCGAACAGATCAAACGCTGGACACGGGTAGGTTCTCAAATGCCTAGGTAACCAGAAACTAGACAGAGTAAATTTTGGAATACGGCCGGAGGCATAAGAGTCAAGTACAAAGGGGCTTCCGCCGACCTCTGATCTCACCGCTGCAAAATCCTCGAACTGAAAGCGGAACTCCCGTTGTCACGAACGAAAAAAGCGCCTTCTACAATTTACAAAACAGGTCGAAGCCACCGCCAAATCCACCGCGTTGCTCTCAAGCCACTCTGACGAACCGCCATCATTCCACCCTGTCAACCCTCTCAGCGATTCCCTTTGCAGACGGCAGTCATTTCACGAATGCCAAGTAACCTCGTTCCTGCGGAGGGGGATGGAGCAGGCGGTGGCCACTTGAGAGGGGTGTTCAAGCGGCACGGAAGCTGGCGTGCTTCTCGTGCGCGAGATTAAAGCACGTGTCAATCCCACGTGTCCCGTCTTCTGACCTTAGGGGATTCGAGTAGGCATATATGGAACCGTGAAACCGCAGACAGAGTGCGGAGCAGGGCCACTTGTCAAAACCATCCGACTACGCGTGCCAATAAAGTACTTGCGGGGATAATATGTTTGCTTACGTAACTCAAACCAGTCTGCTTATTATGGCGTGGATAAACGTTCAAGTGCTAAGCAGTTCCCATTGTCGGCATTAGCCGTAAGCAGACCTTGATATAAATAGTTAGTTTTTTTGTTTTTTTTTGTAATTATGGTTTGTTTTTTTAGAAACAAGTACACGCGTGTGCCACGGCGAAAATTCCCGTGATCAACTTAAAAAGGTGTTCACGCAAACAGCGCCACCTATGCTTCGTTTCAGCTTAAGTCCAGACGCACTTGTCGCTAGTAACAAATGGTACCAATTAAGCAGCATCAAAAGCGCGTCAGTGGGTTTTTTCTGTTTATGATTAGTTCAGCAAGGATGGAACACTTACCGAAACATGAAAAACACCATGATGGTGCGCTTCTGACGATCTCTGATTGGTCCCATCAGCTCGTATCGTCGGCTGCGTCTGAACGTAAAAAGACACTAACACACCCTCGAAAAAAAATTTCCTATTTTTGCCAAGCGATTTATTATGGCGTCAGAAGACTACACAATCGATATTTTGCTACAGCGTCCCGAATATATTTTTAATAAAGGTAAAAAACAAAAAAAACGTAACTGCTCGAAACCGAAATCGTAGCATGAGCGCGGAGATAATTTAATTGCTATCACATGTGGACGGGGAAGGAGGGGAAAATGTAGAGGAGGAGAGAGATGTCGGAAGTCACGTGGCTAGACCCGACCGCGTTTTTTTTTCCCTTCGTTTCTCCGGCTATGCGAAGAAGACGAAAAACGCGCACGTCGCACGAAAAACGCAAACGCGTAGCACTTCGTGCTTGACGTTTTCTCTTTTTCAAGCTTTTACCAATTTGTGTTAGTAAGACGAATGATGTCTTGAGCCAAGAGGAGGGATGAGGACTCGGCGACGTCTTCGTGCAAATCAGCTTCATGGTCGTGCGTGTCGTACGGAATAAATCCTAATTGTTCTAATTGGTTAAAGATTTATCTTTTCAAGCAAGGCAGACTTGCCGGTACCACGAAAAGCTCCTTTGAAGTAGAAGTCCCACACCCGTCGTTCACCGCCATCGCTAAGTCCGCTTCGTCCAGCCTTATAACCCGCTACTCCCGTGATACGTCGCCATGTTGAGAATTGCACAGTTCATGTACTTCCGGTACTCTGTGCTACTTTTGTTTTTTAATCAACGTATTTGCGGTTTTTTTTCTTTCAAGCCACAAAAATGAATTTAATATACTTTTAAAAAATTTTAATATTGGGTATGTGCCTTCGATGACCCACGACTTCGATTATATTTTGTGCGTGTGTCTGAATGGCACACTGACGACGGAGAAGGGAGTCATCGAGCATAACTCAAACCGGCCAGTTTTCGAACGGCGGTTTTCAGGAGAAAAAAAAAACGAATATTAAGCCGGAAATTGTGTTTTCTGTAGCTGGGCTTTCATATGTCATGTACACATAAAAACCCTGGCAACCATGAATACCTTGCCAGTGTCCGTTTAAGCTGAAACGAAGTATAGTTTTATTATAAGGTGTCTGAATTGCCGAGGCAAGACTTACGATGAGCCGTACAAATCAGCGCTTGCACGTAGGAATCTAAACTTTTGGTCAAGGGTGTATTTCACAGGTGGGTTTCGCCTTGGGAAAGTTCAGCCGTAGCTCCTTTCTGCAAAAAGTAGGGCCAAGAAACTTGCCAGTGTTCAATGGTGCACAGCAACGCAGACGACCGAGTTTAGTGGCGGGACGCGTTTGGCGCACGTGTTTAAAGATGGCGTCACCTCCTTCCCAGTATACAGGGGCTTTAGCTCCAGCTTGCTTTGAAGAAATATCGACACTGCCCGCGACGACCGTGTTCTCTTAAAACGAGCATAATCTTTTTCAAGTGTACCTTTGTTTACAAATAAATACGGGCAGTGACAGCAAAACTTGAAGTAACAAAAATGAAAGAAAACACGGTTGCATGATGACTGCGCTCTTGTCGCCGTGGGATTTCGTATGCGTGTCGTCTGGTTTGTTTTCGCTGGTCGGCTAAACCTCCGACTCCGACGCTGCTCCCGACGCCATCTATGAATGCATTCGCCAAACGCCCCTCGACTCAATCGTCTGCGTCGCCGTCCGCCGTTGACCCTGGCAAGTTTTTCGGCCCTACTTTTTTACAGAAAGGGAGCTACGCTTTGTAATTTTACGAGGTAAAACCCACCTGGGAAGTTCACCTTTGACGAAATATTTACATTGCTACGTTCAGGCGCCAATTTTTGTGGCTCACTCAACAAAAAAAAGATGATCACCTTACACCATTTTGTCCTATAATAAACCCCCAAATTTTAGTTTGACGTTCAGCGCACTATAGTCGAACAGACGGCCCCAAAATTTTACGAGGGGCTTGATAAGGGTGAGATATAACCTATTAAACAGATAAAGTACGTATCAAAGACCACAGAAAGAAAACATCGAGGTTTTGCAGTAGAGCCAAGAAAACCTCGATATTTTTTGTAGTCAGTAACACGTACATTAACTATTTTAATACGTTGGATCACAACGGCCATCAAGCCTCTCGTGAAAGCTAGTACTGTCAGTTCGACGTCAGCACCCTGTACGTCGAACTGAAGTTTCGGAGTGTCTTATATGGGACAAGGGGTGTAATAATACAGCCTCTTATTTAGAGTGCTCATTTTAGATCGAGCCTCGGAAGTTCAGTCACCCAATAAAATGAATAAAATAAACTCTGCACTTGTACTGCATTTACAATTTTTTTTCTTATGTCTAGAGTCCTGCGTTTTCTAGCTTCGATTTGTCACACCCCTCCGTAGGTGCAAAACGCGTTTAATTTTTTTTTTGACATGCCGAATCTAATTATAGGTTTGTTGATAGAGATGTCGCCAACTCGTTGCGTGTTTTCGTATTTTCAACGCAAAATAGGAAGTTTGTGTTGACGGGCGCCAAAAAAAAAAATAGAGGTTGCCTAGGTTTCAAACGACACACGCTTTTTGTCTACTAATGAGGAGGGGGAGGGGGCCAATGCAGCAGATGAAGCCTTTAAATTGACTGCATAAATCAATTTGGTAACGTATCGCGCTACGATCTACCACAGAGGTTCCTGAAGGTGCTGGAAGCATTGTATCAAAATTTCAAAGAACGAACTTGCTTAAATATAAAAAGCTGAAAAACGATAACTAATTTTTTTTTCGGGGGGGGGGGCGTTTGTTTGCTTACAGCTCACTTTCTGGCTCACTGGATAACCGACATATGGCGGCAGTACGGTCCCGGCGGCTTACATCAGCTCGCCAGCTGCCCGGTCGCTCTAAAACAAGCAATACGTGTAGCCGAAATTACACGACCAATCATGGCTTTTATTTGTTCTGTATCCACTTAATGTGTTTTATTGGAAAATGAAAATGAAATTATGCACTGAAAAATACAGTCACTCAAAAAGCGCGCGTCGTTTATGATTCGAAAATCTTGTGTGTTTTTGGTAGTGATTAGGTCCGAACTTTTGCCGAATCGAAAAGGTCGGCGCCGAATCTTGGGAATGGGCTAACAAGGAACCTCTTTGCCGAACTTTTCTAAGATTCGGCTAAAAGATCTCGGCAAAAATACACTGTTACCTGACTTAGGGCTCGGTTCACACTTAAAGCTAATTCGCTGCCGCCGAAGCGGAATCGGCGGCGGCAATGCACTGTGGACGCTACGCTCGGCGGCCTAATTCTTGCAGATTCACCCGCCGATTCTGCAAGTGGGAACTTCAAGCCTTAACATTGATATTGAGATTTTTCTGGCGAAAAAAGGTTTTATGTCTTTTTTTCTTAACTTAAATGCGACATGTAATGCTTATTGACACAGTTATTACTAAATAAAATGATATTCTACAAGGTAATTGTATCGGTGTCGTTTTTGTGTGTTTACTGGCAATTTTAGTGACTGCTTGCAGAAGTGGCGTGACAACAAGTTTGGGTAGGAGCGAGAGTTTCGGTTTTGAGGCATCATCGCAAGCCTGCGTGTGAGTGTGTACATTGTTAAAATGAAGGCAATAATACTACGTTCTTGCTTTCTCGGGTAATCACCGTTTCGTGTGCGAAAACGATGCAACAGTTGCTGAGCCTTCAGCAGGAAGAGATAACAATATTATCATATTTGATATTATAGGCAATACGTAACTGCTCAGCAGTGGC
>JAZHYW010015559.1:0-17132 GCA_037355805.1 Ixodes ricinus
ACGCTTTCAGAAATGTTTTGTTGACAGTGAAAAAGATTTTTATTGAGTTTCATCACAACCAAGAGTAGGTAAACACACAACCTTGTGACAATATAAAAATTCTTCCCATGGTCTTAACACGGTGACATTGGCGCAGACTCGAAGTATGGCCGGCAGGACACTTGCAGATGATGTACACATCTCGAGAAGCAAGGACTGTCAAAGAAATTGTAGGGCCAAGAACCCCGACTATCTCAGGGATCTTGCACGAGATCAGCTGTTCATGATATTCCAAATCTCACGAAAGATGTCTCCCTGTTCGTGAGAAAGCAGTCATCACCTAAGCTTATCTATATTTAGCCAAGCTATACTGAATCTCGGGGTACAGACTAAACCACAACATGTAACTCGAAGACAGAAGAGACTACAGAAGTTGTCAATCAACTAACGATACTTTTAACTGGCTAAGAACCGGGCACATATAGAGAATGCAAAATAGACGAGGAAAGGTCACCTGTATCTTTGAGCGAGGGAGTGAAAATTAAGTTAAATTAACAAAGAATCTTTCACGAGCAATTACAGGGTTGGTAGGTTCCCTGCAATTAGTCTTTATTCAACACCTCAGCTGGCATCTCGTCTAGTAAATTGTTGCAGGATGAGCCTCAGCGTTCGTCCCTGCAGGTGTTCACGAAGTGCACGCTGCAGATCCTCGCTGACGTTGGCGGAATCAAAACTGAACCGCCCCCACTGAAAAATAAATCAATATTATAAGATCTCCGGTGTGATCAGTGGAAAATCGACACGAAATAATAAAAACTATTATTGTCCCTAACAAGTAAAAACGTAATCAGGCTTTTTTTATTTAAAAAAGAGGGGGGGGGCTGGTTGAGGCGGTTTGGATGTGCATTCCTTGTGTGTGTTGTTTGGGAGGGGGATGCATGTGTATATTATAGGGTCGTACATGATGGCTATAAACAGCTAAAAAACGGGAACAGCGATTAAGAAACACACACGGCAGGAGAAAGCTGCACTCGCAACCCCAAAAGCCCTTCCCTAGCTAGAAGTCTGCTGACAAAGTAAGAACGGCAGGGCGTCTCTTCTGAAGGGCCGACCTCCAGCACGTCTTCGTTGCCCTTCGCTGCGATTTGGCTGCACGTTCACGCTCGAGGCTCGCGAGACAGAAGCCCTATCGAAGGTTGGAAGCTAGTGCTGGAGGTAACTGAAGCTCCTCCTGCCGTTCTCATCCTGCCAGTGATTATAGTTGAAATATTTGTGCCAAAGGGATCCAACATCACGATCGAGGCCCCGTCAAACACCTCAAGGGAAGAGACAGCCGCGCACGAAAATCAAATATTCCGTCACGCAGGCACTGCCAAGTGACTTTCCCGCGTTCGGTAGTCATGCTGTTATTGTTCTGACACCAATTCCATTTCGTTTTTCAGGCGTATTTAGCAAAACTGATCTTCCAACGAACGAGAAACTTACTTTTGTTGGAGTACTGCCGTGGTTCAGGCTTGGCGCCGTTCGAGTCTCGTACGGCTTTTCAGGGAAGCGGTAGAATTGTAAGGACTGACTACAACAATATCGGAGGTTGTTACTGCGATCAACAACGAAATATTTGTGCTAGCCGAGCTTTTATATCTTCTCTATCGCAATTAATGTTATTGACTAGCGTATCCGACCGCCTACGGCGGAGAAGCGAGGCGAAAAACAACGAGCCACTCGGATTCGGGCGTCCCGCCAGGGGCTGGAATGGCGCTGTAGTCAGCGGCGAAACTTGAGCGCTTCGGTCCTATTGCGCCATTGCGCCTGTAGCGTTCCCCTCGCTGGGCAACGGGGAAGGGGAGGAAGAGGAACGCGATGCGCCATGCACTTTGCCCTCCATCCTCGCAAACGCGCACAGAAAAAAAAACAAAAAAAAAAACGGCGATTACTTTTGTTTGTTGCTTGACGCGAGCTCGGCTCGGGTGTTGCACAAGGCGACTCGACTCGGGGGACTCGGGGCGTTGCTTGCGTCTTTGTATTTTGTCTTTCGTCGCTTCGCCCGTCTACACTTTCTTTTCATTTCTTCTTGTCGTCATTTTACAACGGTGTCATTGAGGTATTGTTGCGAATTTCCGAGGATGTCTACCAAGCTGACGAAGCTTCGGACGACGATGACATGCCCGGAAGTTCTGACGGTGATAAAGTTTTTGGCATCGCCCCGTGATTTAGCTAAAAGTACTGTATATAAAGGTTTGTTTCTTCCTTTTGCCCAAACTTTCCCCTGTTCTTAAAAATAAATAAAAAAAAGGTCGACCTATATTTGAATTATTTTTTTTTATTCTCAGTGGGTTCAATAAATAGGGGTCGACCTATTTTCGAGTAAATACGGTAACTTTAATTTTATTTTGGGTTACGTCGGACGTAACTCGAATGCTTGACGTAAAGATACGTTGGGCGTAACTTTAATTTTTATTTCGGGTTCCGTCGGACGTATTGTTAGACACTGCGTTACACTTATGCAAAACGGGGGCTGCTGGTTCATCACATAAACCAACCATTTCTGTGTTTAATTAAAACACATCACTGACCTAAAAAATCCTGCTATCCTAGAGTTTATGCTAGAGGAATGTATCACTTCAGATAAATTTTTTAATTTCTACTTTTAGCCCCTGCCCCGCCAGGTACAACATCTGGCCTAAAGCAGTGTTGCGGATCTCCTTCCAAGACCTGAGGCGGGTCGTCATTCAATCCAGGAGTCGGCGGTGTCTCATGGGCGTGTTGCTGGTGCTTCTTACTGGATGGTGCTACCGGGTGAAAAGTGATCATGCTTGAGAAAGGCAAGTATGGCCGCCGTAAGTACACATATTGTTTATACCGTTCCTCGAATCCACTCCTTCCAAGAAATGCACGGTTCGCATGCGCGCATCTCTCAATGCTTCTATAGTCGGCGTGTTATTATTCCGGAGTGCTCCAACATGTCAGCGCTAGTTTCTCTGGACCATGCAAATGAGATGCAACACTAAACCAGATGCTCTCGCAACAGTGCTGGGCTGAAGCACCGTGGAAGCTACTCTAGCCTTTACAACGCAGCAAAAAAAAATTGTTTACATTGAGTATATCTAGCTGTGAGACTCCTTTTTACCAAAAGCTCTGTCGAAACAAATCTGCCACCTTATATATACTGTAAAATTCCGAGCAAGCGCCCCCCCTGCACGCAAGTCAAAATTGCCTGCAAAGTGGCGGGGGGGGGGGGGGCGCTATCCCGGAACGGCACGAACGGCACGAAAATTCAAAATGGCGACGACAAAATTTTTTCGCCAGAAAAAGAAAAAAAAGCGCAGTGCACACACATTTAATATTTTATTTATCTCTGAGAACAGACTTTATTAGGCCAAAGATTTGTCACTGCTATGTTAATCACTTTCAAAACCATCAAAAGACTCCTTAGAGTCGGCCGCAAAAAAAGTTTGCAGCATTCCGCGATGTTTCCCAACTGCATGCCGTTGGCTATTTTGACAACCTCTTCAGAAAGAAGTCGGTTGCTAATGGCTCATTCTGCACTTCTTTCGCGCTCCAGGTATTAAAAGAGCGCGTCGTCCACGTATTCACTGAACACCGGCGCGCCGTTACTTAGCTTTCGTCGAACTTTGGCTTTCCCGTAGTTTGACTGTAGCAAATTGTCAAAATTCTTGTCCCATTCCCGTATCCGGTGGAGCTTGATGTGTCGAGACGTCTGGTGTACGTCTTTCTCGTTTTCACAATGCCATTGGACGACCTCGATTTCCTTTGCCACTGTGTAAGAATGCATAGCCGACCTGACACCCCCAAAACAAAGCGACAATAGCGCGTAGTGACCGGGCTGATCGGGCTGCAAAGTAGGATTGGATTGGATTGAATTCTTAGACTGAACTTCACAGGCCAGTGTTGCCTGGGCGCGGTCAGCGCGGTGCGTGATACGGGTGCGGAGCGGGGAGGGGGCGCTTTCCCGGAACGGCGCGGAAATGTGAAATTAGCGGTGAAGTTGGGGGGGGGGGGGGGGGCGCTCTTGCTCGGGTGGGGGCGCTTGCTCGGAATTTTACGGTAGTACAAAAGAACGTCCAATGCCTAACCTGGATAAGGGCGTTTTTTTTTTTGCATAGGCCATTTTTTTCTTAAACCAATCCTTAAGCCTCTTTGAATGTTACCATCATGTGACACACGGAAGTACTGTAAACCCCTTAATGTTCGCGAGCTCTTAGTTTTTGCAGCCTTTAATTTTGCGTAATTTAGTGGCTGTGATTATGTCCTCTGTGACCGCTTCGAGAAGAAATAGGGGCCATGAAGATAAGGGGTTTTACTGCACATTGGAGAAAAGAGGAGGTCATTTTTGTTCGTATGCAAGAGTAAAACCAACAACAACAATCATGGTGTCATCACTTTGTGAGCCTATCTGTGTCTATTGAATGATATGAATTTTATTTTAGTTCGTTAAACCTTGTTGCCTGCATGTTGTGGGATGTCGTCTTCAACACAAACAGTGGTCTTCCTCTGAAGCAGGCAGCATGGATGCGTGCCGCAGCACAACATAGTTCATTTGCAGGTTGTACCGCAGTTTGAAGGAGGATTCGCACAATATGGGGTAATCACAATTCAGTGGTCTACCTCAAGCGTGGAAAAGATTTGCTCATTCTAAAACAATTTGGCTAGAAATGAGGGATTTTTGACGAATGTACCCGCATGGTTGAAAGGGCCAGACAAGCCTTGTGAGCGCTTTGTTTTCTAGCCTCCCAGTCCTGAACCCACTCGCGCACCACATGTGTAGATGTTCCGATAGGCGAGAGCACTTATTTGGAAAATTGTGGACGGCAATACGCATACATTGTTGTTATCTTTATCAGAATTCTGTATTATGGTCCAAGGTGGACTGCTTATTTGCAATACTTTTTCTCACTTAAAAATATGTCATACTAAAAATATGTAGTATAGCCAATGACAAAAAGAGAATGGCTGGGCATCCTCCAGCACGCGCTTCTACTTTTCACCCCGCTTTGAACGGATGTGCTCACTCGAGGCTCATAAGACGCTGAAACGTCATCGAAGGTAGTAGGCGGGCTGGTGGCGGAACAACTGAGACTTCTCCCTGCCTTTCTCATTCTGTCAGTGAGCGTGTACTTCTATACTCTAACTTGGCTTAACCTGGACAGAGCTGAGGAGAATAGGCTTGGCGAGTGCCCTTAGTGCATATGCATTTGTACAGTTGAGGCACTTTCTAAATCAAGTACCTTGTGTATATTGCCTTCAAAAACACATCATTTGGGGGTGCAAAACGAATTCTAAGGAATTATTTTGTTTGTATTGTCCTATTACGCATAGAGACTCCTTCGACTAAATGGGGAGTCGACCCAGCCTGTTGAAAAATATAATGCCTGCCCGATAATTGTTTTGCATTTAGTTAATATATCAGTATTCAGTTAGGTATCCCAAGTCGTTAGTCGTTGAGACGCAGTCTCTCTGTAAGTCAGTCATTTTTAACATTTGTAAAACTGCTTGTCAAATAACGGCACTGTCAAGGTCATATACTCAACTCAAACAATAGTTGGGCACAAGCTGGTCGCGTGGTTACAGGCAGCAAACATCCCGGTTTGAACGTCTGAGTACCTATCCTCGCAATGTAGCTTAAGACTTGGCCAGGGCCCCACTTACAAACGTCTATACTTTGTATCTCTTTAAGCTGGACCACTTTTGACACTACAAGCCGTTGCAGCAAAAACAGCGTGACACATGATTATAAGCTCGACGTACCATGGCATCCAACTACAAGGTCACATGGCTTGCTTTCTGCACTGAATTCGCAAGGATGGCTTGAAGCTTCTGCCGTGGTTAACTTTAACCTGAGATATTTTGGAATAATGCTTCCGGTTTTTAGTGTTGCCCGGCACGGTTCACAATTTGGTGATATAGTGCTGTATTGAAAAGTCGACGCATTAATGACAGTATCACCTAATGAATGCATGCTAGGTATTAAACTCTCCGTTCTGCAGAGAAATGAAATGCACTTTACTTCTAATTGCAGCGGCTTCTGGAACTTTATGGTATGAAGCACTTTATGGCTGCAAGTTCTGACCGGACCTTTTGTGGTCTGCGCAGGGCTATTGCAGGGAGTCACTCCGAGAGCCTCACCAGAGTTTCCTGCCTGTGGTCGTCCTAAAGTTTTCTGGTGTAGGTATGCATTTTTTCTGTCTTTCCCTTAATGGTACTTGGGCGTTTTCTTTTCATTGTCGCCGATGTGCCTCAAAGTTGGTTAAGCACACGAATAGACGCTGTACAACTGTACCCCACATATGTTTCTCAAGATAACTTTTGTTTGCCAAAGTTACAGACTTTTTTATGAAGGTTGGTCTTTTTATTTACAAATTTGTTTGAGTCTCGATGGGCGACACTAAAACGTTATGCCAGTGGCGAAGACAAGTTCACTGCTCGAACTTGTTCTCAACTGATTGCAAGAACTTGGGTTGTGAAAAATCAATGTCGTAAAACCTCCTTCCAGCACTTGCTCTGCAGCACGAAAAAAAAATTATACATAGGACATACCCTGTTTTTTAGACTGCTTGCTCATTCTCCAGGTCTGCCTGCCATAGATGGCGTGCCACCGGAGAGCATTCAAATTCGATTGTTGGTTTTGCCATTTTTTTCAGCAGTTGTCTTAATAGTTTTTGTAAATTTAGATATTTTCCTAAAAAGCAAGCTGGGAAGAATATTTAGTTTGATTAGGTAGCTGGAAATAATGATTGAGTACCCGCTGCCCTCTGCTGACACACTATATCCTCATGCTCAGTGAGTGTATGAACTGGAGTTGTATCCCCACTCGACACTCGTTGAGCATGAGGGTAGGCAAATCTTACCATTGCAGTAGTAGTGTTTTATAGTCTTTACAGTTGAATGTGAATATTCGACAGAAATCTCTCAGGTTGGCGCAAAAGAGGGTTAAACAAACGCGTTTAATCATTTGCCTTAATTAGGTACCCATCATTTCAATGCCTACATGGCCTTGTCCTCAGGGGAGACTATGGCTGTGGCAGTGAAGGAGCAGTTTTTTTTATAAGTACAAGTACAAAGTATAAAAATAAAAGGATCTATATGCTGATTACTCAAGAATATGGTATTCATTGTAATGTATCTCTGCCAAGTACTTGAGTGTGATTTGTTTTTATTTTCAGCTACCTGGGTGCCTCAAGATCTCGAGATCCTAGTGGCCACAAACTTGGACTCAATCTTCTTTTGTGGTCTGGCCAGGACCATGGGGAGGTAATCCCAGCAACAAGAGCATTGCAGCATGTCCCTGCCAGTGACTTTTGATTAGCGTCTCGACAGGGAGTCCTCGTGCCACCAGGTGTTAGGTATGCCACTGGAAATAAGCATTCTTCTTACCTATTCCTTAAGTGAAACAGCAAAAGCACTACTAAGCCTAAAATGCAAAAGGCATATTCAAATCTTGGGTTGGATGGAGTTCCAATTACAAAAAGAGTCTTCAGACATGATTAACATGTGAACCATGTGAAGCCCGCAGATGTAGTTTTGACGGTGTCACACAAATAACTTCCCGCAGATGGCATCGCTCTTGCTATACCCAAACAATATCTTAAAATAATCATTGTGTTACGTTGGTGTCAGCAATCTTTTGTACCTATCACGCCCAGCAGTCGGGAGAGGTGAAGTATAAAAAAACAGTAACTTGCACATTGTCAGCTCTGCAAAAATTTATATAGTGAACAGAGCATAGCACATTCAACTTAAGGAAGCAATTCAGTGCAGGCCTAGTTTTAAGGTTCACAGATGTGTAATCCCTCTTCATAATGAAGTGAAAACTGCTTAATTTGTGGCACACTGCAGGCTCTCTATTAGTGTTAAAAAGTGTTATGGTTTTCTAAACAGCTCGCACCAAGTATTTTCTTGAAATACATAGGTTCATGGAAATTATTATATGGATGTTTGTAGACAGTCATGGTGAGACCAATCTTTAATGTCAAGTGTTCCACTTATTCAGAGTTGGTTGAGCCTGTAAATATTGTAGGTCGCAAATCAAATTTTTAGGCTCCAACCATTTGCGTTTAATAAAAACGCATCACTGACCTAAAAAGTCCTGCTATCCTAGAGTTTATGCTAGAATGTATCGCTTCAGATAAATTTGTTAATTTCTACTTTTAGCCCCTGCCCCGCCAGATACAACATCTGGCATAAAGCAGTGTTCCGGATCATCTTCCAAGACCTGAGGCGGGTCGTCATTCAATCCAGGAGTCGGCGGTGTCTCATGGGCGTGTTGCTGGTGCTTCTTACTGGACGATGCTACCGAGGCACAAGTGATCATGCTTTGGAAAGGCAAGTATGGCAAGTATGGCCGCCGTAAGTACACATATTGTTTTTACCTTTGTTTGAATCAGGCACGTAGCCAGGATTTCGTTTCGAGGGGGGGGGAGGTCTGGGCCCCAAGCCCCCTCCCCCGCCCCCTGGCTACGTGCCTGGCTCGAATCCACTCTTAAGAAATTCACAGCGGCGTGTTATTATTCCGGAGTGCTCCAACTCTGTCAGCGCTAGTTTCTCTAGACCATGCAAATGGGATGCAACACTAAACCACATGCTCTCGCAACAGTGCTGGGCTGAAGCACTGTTGCGAAGCTACTCTAGCCTTTACAATGCAGCACAAAATAGTTGACGCCAAGTATAGCTAGTTTTAAGACTCCGTTTTACCAAAAGCTCTGCCGAAACAAATCTGCCACCTTATAGGGAGTGCAAAAGAACCTCGCGTGCGTAACCTGGAGAAGGGCGTTTTTTTTGCATAGGCCATTTTTTTCTTAAACCAATACCTTCAGCCCCCTTGAAATGTTAACATCATGTGACACATGGAAGTACTGTAAACCCCTTAATGTTGGCGAGTCCTTAATTTTCGCAGCCTTTAATTTTGCGAAATTCAGTGGCCGTGATTATGTCCTTTGTGACCGATTCGAGAAGAAATAGGGGTCATGAAGATAAGGGGTTTTACTGTACATCGGAGAAAAGAGGAGGTCACTTTTGTTCGTATGCAAGAGTAAAACCAACAACAACAATCACGATGTCGACACTTTGTGAGCCTGTCTGTGTCTATTGAATGATGTCAATTTTATTTTAGTTCGTTAAACGTTGTTGCCTGTACGTTGTGGGATGTCGTCTTCAACACGAGCAGTGATTTTCCTGTGAAGCAGGCAGCATGGACGCGTGCCGCAGCACAACAGAGTTCATTTGCAGGTTGTACCGCAGTTTGAAGGAGGATTCGCACAATATGGGGGAATCACAAATCAGTGATCTACCTCGGGCGTGGACAAGATTTGCTCATTCTAAAAAATTTTGGCTAGAAATCAGGGATTTGCGACGAACGTACCCGCATGGTTGATAGGGCCAGACAAGCCTTGTGAGCGCTTTGTTTTCTAGCCTCCCAGTCCTGAACCCACTCGCGCACCACATGTGTAGATGTTCCGATAGGCGGGAGCACTTGTTTGGAAAATGGTGGATGGCAATAGGCATACACTGTTGTTATCTTTATCAGAATTTTGTATTATGGTCAAAGGTGGACTGCATATTTGCAATACTTTTTCTCACTTAGAAATATGTCGTACTAAAAATATGTAGTATAGCCGATGACAAAAATAGAATGGCTGGGCGTCCTCCAGCACATGCTTGTGCTTTTCACCCCGTTTTGGACGGACGTGCTCACTCGAGGCTCATGAGACGCTGAAACGTCATCGATGGTAGCAGGTGGGCTGGTGGCAGAACAACTGAGACTTCTCCCTGCCTTTCTCATTCTGTCAGTGAGCGTGTAGTTCTATACTCTAACTTGGCTTAACCTGGACAGAGCTGAGGAGAATAGGCTTGGCGAGTGCCCTTACTGCATATGCATGTGTACAGCTGAGGCACTTTCTAAATCAAGAACATTGTGTATCTTACCTTCAAAACCACATCATTTCGGGGGTGCAAAAGGAATTCTAAGGCATATTTTTGTTTGTATTGTCCTATTACGCATCGACTCCTTCGACTTAATGAGGAGTCAACCCAGCCTGTTGAAAATTATGATGGCTGCCAGGTAATTGTTTTGCATTTAGTTAATATATCAGTATTCAGTTAGGTATCCCAAGTCATTAGTCGTTGAGACGCAGTCTCTCAGTAAGTCAGTTATGTTTAACATTAATAAAAATGCTTCTCAAATAACGGCACTGTCGAGCACTTGTACTGAGCTCGAACAATCGCTGGGCACAAGCTGATCGTATGGTTACAGACAGCAAACATCCCGGTTGGAACATCCTACATCGCAATGTAGCTGAAGACAAGGCCAGGGCCCCACTCACAAGCGTCTGTACTTTGTATCTCTTTAATCTGGACCACCTCTGACCCTACAAGCCATTGCAGCAAAAACGGCGTGACACATGATTATAAGCTCGACGTACCATGGCGTCCAACTAGAAGGTCACATGGCTTGCTTTCTGCACTGAATTTGCAAGGATGGCTTGAAGCTTCTGCCATGGTTAACTTTAAGCTGAGATAGTTTGGAATAATGCTTCCAATTTTGAGTGTTGCCCGGCACGGTTAACAATTTGGTGATATAGTGCTGCATTCAAAAGTCTGTGCATTCATGACTGTATCACCTTATGAATGCATGCTAGCTATTAAACTCTCTGTTCTGCAGAGAAATGAAATGCACTTTACTTCCAATTGCAGCTGCTTCGGGAACTTCATGCTATGAAGCACCTTATGGCTGCAAGCTCTGCCTGATCTTGTTCTGTGGTCTGCGCAGGCCCATTGCAGGAAGTCACTTCAAGAGCATCACCAGAGTTTCCTGCCTGTGGTCGTCCTAAAGTTTTCTCGTGTAGGTATGCGTCCTTTTTGTCTTTCTCTTAATGGTACTCGGGCGTTTTCTTTTCAGTGTCGCCGATTTGCCTCAAAATTCGTTAAGCACACGAATGGACGATGTACAACTGTATCCCACATATTTGTGTCAAGATAACTTTTCTTTGCCAAAGTTACAGATTTTTTTATAAGGGTTCGTCTTTTTTGTTTTATTTACATATTTATTTGAGTTTCCACGTGCAATAATAAAACGTTATGCCGGGGGCAAGGACAAGTTCACTGCTCTAACTTTTTCTCGACTGATCGCAAGAAATTTGGTTAATGTCGTGAAACCTCCTTCCAGCGCTTGCTCTGCAGCACGAAAAAAAATTATACATAGGACATACTCTGTTTTTTAGACTGCTTGCTCATTCTTCAGGTCTGCCTGCCATAGATGTCGTGTTACTGGAGAGCAGGCAAATTCGATTGTTGGTTTTGCCATTGCTTTTTTTAGCCGTTGTCTTAATAGTTCTTGTAAATTTAGAGATTTTCCTAAAACGCAAGCCGGGACGAATATTTAGTTTGATTAGTTAACTGAAAATAATGATTGAGTACCCTTTAGTCAGTAAAATAGATACTGTGTGCCGCTGTTAGTGCCAAGTCGAGATCCGCGCTTTTTTGTCATTTTTCTAAGAGTAGTACCCATTTTTATTGGTTAGCCTCTTGGTGCGCCAACTAAACTCTTTCTATGCAGACACCTGCCCTCTGCTGGCACACTATATCCTCATGCTCAGTAAGTGTATGAACTGGAGTTGTATCCCCAGTCGACTTGTTGAGCATGAGGGTAGGAAAATCTTTCCATTGCAGCAGAGCCATTTATTGGGAGGGTTTGGCCAGTCTATGATTTCGCTACCGTAGTGTCCCCCTCCCGAGTGAGCCAGTCAGCCCACGGCACAGAGTGAGAGGCGTGAGCGCATGCGCGTAAACTCTCAGCTGCTCCCAGCTGCGCGGGGAAGGCTGCCATTTTCATTCATTTGCCGGCGAGGAATCGATATCCAAATTGCGGTTCTTTCCTTTTATTTGGCAGGCTCTGGCAATAAAATGATATAGTGTTATTCTTCGGTGGCTTAAAAAGCTAAAGAATGAAGTTTCTCCATGTTTGAACGCAAATTTTTATTCAGGCGAAAAAGAAATAAGCTTGTAGCAGACGACGCATAGCCTCAACAGTGCTCCGCGCCGACAGCGTTGCATCAAAATGGCGGTCGTCTCCTCTTTGCTGCCTTCTTTCTCTCTCGCTTCTTTGGCGCTCTCCTCCCTTTCCTCCTCTCTGGCACCTTCGTCGCCACACCCACTTGCCAAACTCTCCCAATATACGGCTCTGCATTGCAGTAGTAGTTTTTTTTATAGTCTTTACAGTTGAATGTGAATATTCGACAGAAATCTCTCAGGTTGGGGCGAAAGAGAGTTAAACGAACGCATTTAATCATTTGCCTTAATTAGGTACCCATCATTTCAGGGCCTACATGGCTTTGTCCTCGGGGGTGACTATGGCTGTGGCAGTGAAGGAGCAGTTTTTTAATAGGTACAAGTACAAAGTATAAAAATAAAAGGATCTATGTGCTGATCATGAAAGAATATGCTAGCCATTGTAATGTAGCTCTGCCAAGTACTTGAGTGTGATTTGTTTTTATTTTCAGCTACTTGGGTGCCTCAAGATCTGGAGATCCAAGTGGCCACAAGCTTGGACTCAATCTTCTTCTGTGGTCTGGCCAGGACCATGGGGGAGGTAATCCCAGCAACAAGAGCATCGCAGTATCTCCCTGCCTGTGACTTTTGATTAGCGTCACGACAGGGGAGTCGTCGTGCCACCAGGTGTTAGGTATGCTACTCGAAATAAGCATTCTTACCTATTCTTTAAGTGAAGTGAAGTGAAGTGATTTTAAGTGAAACAGCAAAAGCACTACTAAGCCTAAAATGCAAATGACATATTCAAATGTTGGGTTGGATGGAGTTCCAATTACAAAAAGGAGTCTGCAGACATGATTAACATGTGAACCCAAAAGCCCGCGGATGTAAGTTTGACGGTGTCACAGAAATAACTTTTCGCAGATGGCTTCGCTCGTGCTATACCCGAACAAATTCTTAAAATAATCATTGTGTTACGTTGGTGTCATCAGTCTTATGTACCTATCGCGCCCAGCAGTCGGGAGATGTGAAATATAAAAAACAGGAACTTGCACATTGTCAGCTCTGCAAAGATTTATATAGTGAACAGAGCATAGCACGTTCAGCTTAAGAAAACAATTCAGTGGAGGCCTATATTCTTGGTTCACATATGTGTAATTGCCCTTCATAATGAAGTGAAAACTGCTTAAGTTGTGGCCCACGACATGCTTTCTATTGGTGTTAAAAAGGGGTATGGTGTTTTAAACAGCTCGCACCAAATAGTTTTTTGAAATACATAGGTTCATGGAAATTATTATGTGGATGTTTGCAGACAGTCATGGTGAGACCAATCTTTAATGTCAAGTGTTCAACTTATTCGGAGTTGGTTGAGCCTGTAAATATTGTGGGTCGCAAATAAAATTTTTATGGTATGCATTGGGCACAATCGTCCGTAATGACTAGCTCTACTTAGGGGAACTTTATGTGTTTACTTCAGCAAGATGGTTTCGCAGAACTAAGTATTTCTTTTATTCAACTCCTGCACTAACCTTGTCTCTAGAAACTTTTTATATTCTTTGTGATGCTGAGATAAGATTCTGGAAATAGTTTTTCTAGAACTACGCTAGATATTTCCAGTTCATCAACTTACTCGCAAAGCATGCGAGAGAGCCAAACCTTGTAATGTACGGAGGGAACTCAACGAATGATGCGACAGACAGTTTGAAACAGTCGGCACTGTAACAGTAATAATGACATGCCACTTGCTTATGTAATGCTCATTGTCGCAGATCAAACTGCTTTTTCCGTCTACTTTCATTTTCGGTAGAATCATTCACCGAATTCCCTCTCGAGACTGCAGCGCTTGGTTCTCCGAAGTAATTTGCATGAATTTAAATGCAACAGGTTTCTTTGAGTGTGCGTCTAACACATATTCTTATTGAACGTGCTAATTGTATTCATTACCATATCCATAATTGTATTCGCATTCTACCTAATAATTTTTATTTTGACATTTGAGTTTTCGGCAGTACTTTTCTTCACATCTGTGCTTGTCGAGCCGTACTCAAGTCCATACATCTTGTCTTTCACTATTACATCAATATATAGAAGTGTTGATGCCGAGTGAGAATTCAAGCTACCAAATCTGTCATGTGAGTTAAGAACCAAGAAATAGCTCTTTAGACAAAATTTTGTGAAAGAGGGCTGTATGGGTATCAGAATAGCACATGCCATGCTAAAAAAATCAAACTTTTGTTAGGTATGCAAGGATGACAGTGCTGCGCCATTTCTGATATGTCACAAAACAATCAGTGACATACAGTGTTCCTTATGGATGTTTAAACTGTCAAATTCAAAGCCCAAAAGTTTTATTCGAGAACGTTCCTCACTACAAATGTATTTAGAGATCTGAGCCACCGACTCATGCAAGACTATGTGGCAAACATTCATTTTCATGTGGATTACGGTTTACAAGGTCTAGTCTGCACTGATTGATTGCATTCATGCTGAAACTGGGGGGGGGGGTTCTCTGGGTATGACTAAAGAGATAAACATTTCTTAAAATCAAAATTTTTGAGAACGGACAAAAGGAATGATATTAAAGCAATATCTTAGATTCTCTTTTCTTTGTCTTATCTTTAATTATAACTTTATTTCATGCGAGGCATTTAGTTTTTTAGGGCGCAGCTCTTAGGTGCCCGTTTCGCGGCGTCGCCATCGGCATAACTTCCCCGCTAAACTTGGCAGGAAATTGAATTAATGTAGAGGTCATTTGACATTAATTTTTCAGCTAAATCTAGTGGAGAAACTGTGTTTGTTTCTGGCTGACGTGACACAGTCATGTGATGTCGTTTTCCCCGCTACATTTGGTGGGAAAACTGAATTGGTGTTGAGGTCACGTGACGTCAATTTCCCTGGTAAATTCAGTGAGAAAATTTTCCTGCTAAATTTAGGGAAATTTCCCGCTAAATGGGAGGGAGCAGAAGAGGAGAAGGGGAGGGGGAGGAGGGGCATGCCCTCCCATCCTCCTCCTCAAGATCTGCGCTCTAAGTTCGCATTAAAGAGTATTGTAAACGTCTTTTATTTTTCATCTCATGTTTATTCAATTTTTGTATCGCAGGTGCGCTCGCAGCACAAATCTGGGTTGTGCTGACCCTCTACGCACAAGTTGGGAACTCCTGAGTGGCAAGAGTGGGAGTATGGCCTGACAGCTCAAGGGACACCTTTGTTCAGTATTGAATTTATAATTATCATCTTTTGAGCAAAGTTAAGCTTTGCTGCATGCAATTCTTCTAGAAATAAATACTTGCTACCAAATTAACCACGTCACTACATTTCGCCACTGCTATTAGTGCTCCTCGAGGACCTCGGACAAGAGCTTATTTGTGTGCAAACATCATGCTTGTTTCAAACCAATCGCTGATGTAGAGACTCGCTGACATCCAGCATTCCAATGGAACGCTGGATGTCTGCGAGTCTCTCCCGAAGGATGCAAGTGGGGAAGGAACCATACAGTCGTATCGTATTAGGGGACATGCTATAGGGTGTTCTTTATATGCTTTACAGATTTGTTGAAAAAAAAGCCGTAAAAGCTACACTTACGCGGTCAGTGCACGTGAGTTATATGGCCAGGGGGGCATGGTATAGAGGGCTAATTGTAATGATGAGTCGGCTTATTAAAGGGAAGTGCAAGACTTCTTTCAGAAAACTAGATGGAGGTTGATTCTAGTGTAGTTTTATCCCGTGAATCTGAATATCACGTTCGTTTTCTCTAAAGATATAACTAAACTTGAGAAAACACAAAAAACATTCGACCAGTAGGGACGTCGCAAGGGGATTTTTCAGCTGCCAAGCTTATGTCGCTTGAAAGCCGCGCGTCCAGTCGCAAACTTTCTAGGTGTATTCTCCCGCACTGGCACCAGTCGTGATGTCTTTTTTCCCCTTTTTAAAAATAGTGTGTGCGTGCATAGCTTTGATTGGCACTGAAGATGCGTGAGCAGAGATTTCGAAAGCTCCTTTTGTGACGTCACTCTCCGGGAAAGAGTGCCTCCAGTGATACTTTAAAAATGATTCTATGCAGCCTCGATTCACCAAATTACCAAATAATTTTGATATTTGAGATTCTGGAGGTCAAATTAAGAAGATTTAAATGTGTTTCCTCAAATACAAAACCACTCTAGCTTCCCTTAATGTATAATATGTTCCTTAAATTTTTAATTAGTGAAAATAGACCCATAATTCCAATTAGAAAGTTGCTAAGCATCATCGAAAAACACTAAATCAACTCTTTGCGTGAATATATAAGATGGAAGCAGCATTTTACGGCGTTCTAAAAAAAAGAAAGGCTTAATTAGGACGCAATTCCAGACTTCGGTTTCTTATCAGAGCGCATCTTTGCACCTGCGATGCTGCTGATCAGTGGCTGCAGTTCGAAGCCACCTCCTCGCCTCCCTCGTAGGATGGAGGGAAGCAAGGCGCACGTGTGTTGCGCTACTAAACCCCTTAGGAACAGGACCGTGGGCGCAGAGATGCGCTCCGATAAGAAACCGAAGCGGATCCAGATAAAGCGTTTTTACAGAACGCATAAAATGCTACCCCTGCATTATATCCTTCTAAAAAGAGTTGATTTAGTGGTTTCCGATGACTCTCATCAAGTTTCTAATTGAAACCATGTGTTCATTTTCAGTAATTAAAAAGTTAATTAACAAATTGTATTTAATTATCCGACTGATCGTTACGATTAGGCCCCTATACTACGTACCCCTGGCCGTATAACTAACCTGCACAAACCACAGAAGTGTAGCTTTCACGACCTTTTTAAACAAATATATAAAGCTTAAAAAAATCGCCCTGTATAACAGTGAAAAGGCGATACCACCTTGGTGAAGCCATATGGCTCCACCTTAGTGGTATCGCATTTTTGCTGGTATAGGATGTCCCATATTACGTTATGCTTCTATGGTTCCGTTCGCCTCCATGGTTCCGACACGATCCACTACGCTGGTATAGGATGTCCCATAATACGACACGCTTGTATGGTTCCGTCCATCTGTATCGTTCCGCCGTAATCCACTATGCTGGAGCCGCCTTTTCGCAGGTATAGGATGTCCCATATTACGGTTACCCTTGTATGAGGTTTTTCCAACATCTTTCCGTCATCAAGATTTTCCAAT